>OOFG01000468.1:0-19200 GCA_900323295.1 Molva molva | reverse complement strand
CATGGGCAGGTAGGAGGCCCTTCTTCCTCATCCTCTCTCCTCCCGCTCTGATCGTATAAAGTTTCTGTGGGCTATTCTTGGCCAGGACTCGGTAAACACACTGAAAGGTTGCCCAATACACCCGGTGGTTGTTTGTGTACCGACACAAAAGTGATTTGAACATTACAGGACTGACGTTTTTGATGATGAGGTTAACTATAGCGTCAACAGAGCCTAAAGAAAGGGAAGTCGAACATGGTCTTTGAACAAGGCTGGGCTGACCTTTTTCAGAAGGAGCACTGCGCTCCTAAGTCTAAAAGGTTAAGGGCACACAAAGACGTATAAACAATAAGAAATTCTGAAATAATAATAAGTGAACAACCAAATATGGTTGTTTTACTTGAATTCCCTCAAATTGTATTTCGCAGTTGTGCAAGTAGTTAAAAAAAAAAAATGGTATGCATATGCAAGCAAAATGGGCTTAGCATAGAGCCCTGGGTGTGACTGTCCAGCAATACAAGTACAAAGAAGGAAAGAAAGGAACAATAAGTGGGGAATAAGTACATCATCGCTGCAAAGGGAAAGTCAGTAATCATAAAACAAAAAAAGAAAAGGAAGCAACATGGCCAACAGAAGCTAGAGGAGGCTACTCTGTATGTTTCATCCACTATGTCTGGTGTACACGCAAGGGGGGGAAAACCGCAGCCTAGTCACCGGGCCAGGGAGGCCCAGTCTGGACACGGGACAGTACTTTGATGCGTCACAGACCCTGCTCTGTGTGCCGCTGCCTTCTGAACCCTGTGTGGAATGCGTGTGTCCAGGCTTTCCCTCGTGTTGCTGGTGTTCTGCCCTGTGGAACACCGAAGAGGAGGAGGCCTGGAGAGAGGAGGAGGACAACCTTTGGGTCAGTCTCCCTGTAAAGAGACGCCCATGTATTTTAGGAAGGAATGATCATCCCTAAATCCCTAGGCAGCTAGGAGTGTGTGTGTTTGTAACCTCTACTGTTCCGCAAGAGGCAGGGCACACTCTCTTGATGAGTTTTGTGTGCAACAGTAACATTTTAATTATGGAAGGTTATTATCATGAAGATAATAATTATTGAAGATAGATTATCTTATCTATTATTGAGATTCTTGATGACAACATTATACCTAATTTTTATATACTCAAATAACTCTTAAACAAAACTCTTATTACTGCTAAACTAAGTAGCAATTGCAGCAATAGTTATGCACGGCTATAGAATTCATGTTGGCGCTCACAGTCGGTTATTCCAATTATCTTTTCTTTTACCTTTCAGCAGAGTGTGTGATCTTCCATTACACGTTTTATTATCACATTCACAAAACAAACTGGTGTAAACCACAAATCCACGTCTACTTTCCTAGCTCATTATGTTCTAATTGAAAAGTCCCATAGCACAATTTCTTCCTAATTTGCCGCTATGAGCCGATTCAACACTCTTAATCATTTTCTAGGCAACTCAAAAGACAACCCAGCATAGGTTCTCTAATGATTCCTGTACTCTTGTACAATAAGCATGTTTTTAGCCTCTCTATTTCTCCATATATCAACTAGTTTTGTTTTTTTTCCTTAGATGATTGGTGGACTATTATGACAGGAGGCTCTGTGTTTTTCATCCTGGCTCAGCTGGCACTGGTCCTGTTAGAGACTTGTTCTGGTTGGGGGATAGTCGGGTGGTGGGTGTGTTCCCCCACCCCCCTGCCTGGATATGGACACTGCCGCTGTATTTATAGCTCCTGAGCAAAGGCACACGCACTACTTCTCAAACACGGCTAAGGAGCTAGTCATACACGCCACAACAGAGCAACTTGCTGTTGTATGTTCTAGAAACTGGACAGCTTTTACTGTGGAACCGGCCTGTGAGGGCCCCTCAGGTAGGAGTTACAGAGTTAGTTTAGTTGGTTGGTTAGTTAGTTGTGCTAGTTTAGTATTCGTGTTCTGGTTTCTTCTTGTTGAAATCCTCCAACAGTGTATTTTTGGTTTCGATTTCTCAACTACCCGAATATCAGAATGTGTCAGGGAAAATTAACATTTTCAAAATATGAATATATGAAAAAAGATGTCCATATGAATGTAAGTCTCACAATAGTTCCTGATAAATCAAAGTTTGGTTTTGTGGTAATTCCTGATTGTCATTGTGTCTGCGTAACAGCAAACCTTTTAGCGCGTTCGCTTCTGAGGAATAGCGTCTTGTCTCCCATCACTATATATATAAAAACATGTTCTAACGGTTGACTGAACTGTAACGTCTGTACCTGCCCCTAGATGACAAGTCGAGTGCTCTGAACACCCCCAGCTGAGAGCGATACACCCAACAAGGGGATCAGAGATGGAGAAGCCTGCCCTGCTGACGCAGCCGTCCACGCTGCCCTTCTTCGACACAGCGCACGCCTTCAACCTCCTGCGGGGGATCCACGAGCTGCGCGCCGAGCGGAAGTTCTTCGACGTCACCCTGAGCGCCGAGGGCCAGGACTTCCACTGCCACCGCACGGTGCTGGCCGCCGCCAGCACCTACTTCCGGGCCATGTTCACCGGCACGCTGCGGGAGAGCGCTATGGACCGCGTCGTCCTGCACGAGGTGTCGGCCGAGCTGCTGGGCCTGCTGGTGGACTTCTGCTACACGGGCCGGGTCACCGTCACCCAGGACAACGTGGACCTCCTGCTGAAGACGGCCGACCTCTTCCAGTTTCCCTCGGTCAAGGAGGCCTGCTGTGCCTTTCTGGAGCAGCGCTTGGACGTCTCCAACTGCCTGGAGATCCAGGACTTCGCCGAGGCGTACGCCTGCCGGGACCTGGCGGCCAGCGCCCGCCGCTACGTCCTCAAGAACATCATGGATCTGGCCAAGGGGACGGACTTTGAGCGGCTGACCTGGAAGCGTCTGCTGGAGATCGTGTCGGACGACGAGCTGTGCGTGGACAAGGAGGAGACGGCCTATCAGATCGCCACGCGCTGGGTGAAGGCCGACCTCAAGAGGCGGCTGCACTACTGGCCCGAGCTCCTGCAGCAGGTGCGGCTGCCGTTCGTGCGGCGCTTCTTCCTGCTGGCCCACGTGGAGAGCGACCCGCTGGTCTACCTGTCCCCCACCTGCCTGCGCATGGTCAGCGAGGCGCGCAGCTTCCAGTCCAGCGAGTACGACCGTCACGACCGGCCCTGCAACCGCATGCGCCCGCGCTCGTCCACGGGCCTGGCAGAGATCCTGGTGGTGGTGGGGGGCTGCGACCAGGACTGCGACGAGCTGGTCACCGTGGACTGTTTCAACCCCCAGACGGGACAGTGGCGCTACCTGGCCGAGTTCCCCGACCACCTTGGTGGCGGCTACAGCATAGCGGCCTTGGGAAACGACATGTATGTCACAGGTGAGTAGACGGCTTGCCGAGGTGGGAGAGGGACGGGTTCAGGTTCATCTTCACGCTGAGCTAGCTGGTTTCACTAATTGTAAGTCTAGGTTGTGTTAGTTAGGACATCCAGGTAGTTCTGAAGTTCCCTCTAAATCGTGGACGGGTGGAGTCAGAAGTTCAGCCTGTCAGGCTTTTAGTCTTAGACTATTTTTGAATGCTCCTCTTTTGAACTCGGACACGACAGGAGAAAGTAGTTTTTTTTTTTATTTACTCTACCAGAGAGAATCAATGGTGTCCTGACTTTTTGTCCTGACCTCCTCCTCTGGCTCCTCTCATCTTACAATATGGCTCGTCTAGTGCATATAAATAAACTACACTCATCCCGCCAACTTGCTGTATGTAATGTGGGAGAGGAAACTGACACAAGACACTTTATCCTCTCAGCGCTGCAGTGGCGGATTAAACCACCAGAGGCCGTCCTCATCATCATCCTCATCAGTCGCTACTCAGCATGGGCTAGCAATGAGTTTCCATTAAGGCCACATGAGGACCCTTGTCAAACCTGGGCCATGGCCACAACAGAAGAAGTATACTTATGATCTAATCTCCCTCTGTGTTAATTTGCAGGTTCACTGGGTGACAATTATAATATATTCTGCTCAGTAGAGGGTTTTCCAATATCTTTCCTTGGCCCAGCTAATGTTTAAGGAACAATACGAGGACGTTGCTCTGAGGCTCCACATTTAAAGAAGAGATAAAGAATCGATTACTGCAACAGAAAGTCTCTGAAGGCAAAGTGGATTAACTAGACACACAGCCTGCAGCGTAGAGCCCTTTTATTTGAAGCCATCGTTTATCTCAATGTCAACCAACCAATCGGTGAACAAACGGACCAATGCACTGCAGGAACATCGATAAAACCATTTACAACCATTGTGTTTCTTTTCATTCTAGGCGGCTCTGACGGCTCCCGCCTCTACGACGGCGTGTGGCGCTACAAGTCGAGCGTGAACGAGTGGACGGAGGTGTCCCCCATGCTGAAGCCCCGCGAGTACCACAGCTCCTGCGTGGTGAAGGGCCAGCTGTACGTGGTGGCGTCGGACAGCACGGAGCGCTACGACCAGGCCCTGGACTGCTGGGAGGCCCTGCCGCCCATGCTGCACCCCATGGACAACTGCTCCACCACCACCTGCAACGGGCGCCTGTACGCCATCGGCTCGCTGACGGCGGAGGACACCATGGCCATCCAGGGATACGACGGCGAGTCCAACCGCTGGTCCCTGGTCGGCGCCGGGCAGCTGCCCCCCTGGTCCTTCGCCCCCAAGACCGCAACGCTGGACGGCCTCATCTACTTCATCAGGTGAGGAGATCTGTGGCCGGGTGTTTGTAGGAGAGTAAGGGAGGAGGAGGGGCGGTGGGGGGGTAAGGAGGGAGGCTATGCAGAGTCCAGGTGAACTCTGAACAAGTGAGTCTTGAGTCTCAGTGACCTTTGCTTGCTGTAAAATACTAATTTTTGGGACATACTTTGTTAGATAGGTATATATATTATGACCTGCCAATGTAAAAAGGTATATTTTTATTAAATGTTGTCTTTTCAAATGTGTGTTTTATCCAGGGATGACTCTGCTGAGGTGGATGTTTTCAATCCAAAAAAGAACGAATGGGACAAGATCAGCCCAATGAACCAGGTAATATTGTCTAATTGATTAGGTTCATCTTAAATGTCCTCCTGTTATGGCACAGCTTCTGACCAAAACCACATATTACTTAGGAGTTATATCTCTTGTATGATCTTTATCTTACTGTCTCCAGACCATTTTTAACATTGCTGAATGTGACCTTTTCTTGTAAGAGAAAAACACCTTTGATTCATTATTTTGGATGTTGAATAGGAAAATCAATCATTCAAAACAATATTGCTGTACTCTTCTTCTTCCAGGTCCACGTTGGTGG
Source organism: Molva molva (assembly GCA_900323295.1). Classification (NCBI taxonomy): domain Eukaryota; kingdom Metazoa; phylum Chordata; class Actinopteri; order Gadiformes; family Lotidae; genus Molva; species Molva molva. The sequence continues at coordinate 13,906 of OOFG01000468.1, read as the reverse complement.
AAGTGTGGCAGTACTGGGAGGAAAGCTGTACGTGTCAGGCGGCTACGACAACACGTTTGAGCTGTCGGACGTGGTGGAGGCCTACGACCCGGCGACCCGCGGCTGGGTCATCGCCGGCCGGATGCCCCAGCCCACCTTCTGGCACGGCAGCGTCAGCATCTTCCGCCAGTTCATGCCCCTGGTGGCCAGCACCTTCGAACCCGCGGAGATCCCCGACTCCAACGCGGTCCGCCTGCACCGGCAGCACAACCGTCAACAGGCGCTGCTCAACCACCACAACAATCTCAACCAGAACCAAAACCACGACGTGAACCCGGCGCGCTGAGGTTTCGGAGCCCAAACCCAGTACTCTGTCTTTATCTCTCTCCAGCCTGTTGGGTTCCATGTGTAGCGCCACTAACAGGTCTAACTGTAAAGTCACCTCCTGGACATGTGGAAGCTGTACAAGAAGCAGAAGAAGAAGCACTTTGGAACTATGAAGGTTTTCCCATCTGACATCCTCGCGGTTGGCCAGCCTACTATTCTGCCATCTCTGATCAGCTCTCATGTTTATGAGTAGGTCTGATGGACCAAAGGATTTGACAGACTCGGTTAGATGTTTCCAGGACATCCCTGACCGTTTTTTTGATAGCGGTTGATTTTTTTGTCAGTTAAAATCAAAATGTACCACAATTGTGGTCAAGAACATGAGACGACATCCGTCGAGAATCAATAATATCTCTAGACACCCGCTAACATTCCAAAAGCTTAAGTCACAACCTTTTGTTAGCTAGCTCAACACGGACACTTAAGGCTTTGCTTGGTGCTCTGTGTGGGCTGATTCGCCAATGTCATGTACAATGTCACGTGTACAATAATCCCAGGTCCACCTATTCTAACTCCTGATTATTAATTAGACTGAACAACAGCTCCCGTCTCTGTAATTATCTGGTGTTGCACCTTTTGGCTGTTTACAATCTGCTGAGTAGGGCATCCCTTTTATTTTATTCTTTGAATTTTTGTCACGGTTCAAACCTAAAAAAACTAACCTCTCTAGCTTGTTGAAAAATGTCAACAAACTAGAGACATTCTCTTGATATAACGTGAGTGGCCTAAATCTGACAGGTTGCCCCATTAAAAATATTTGATCACTCCTGATCCTTGGCAGAGATATTTCTGGGTTCCAGTACATAATGTGCATGGAAACTTATGTTCTTTTTTTTTTTTATATTTATGCTTTTGTATTGTTTTATTAGTTGCAACCCAGCAGTGGTTTGTGGATCTTCAATCACAACTGGAAATGCTACAAATCTCTCAATTTGTTTTTTATGTAAAATGGTCTTCGAAGTAACACTTTTATTCATAGGTTTTGTGGTTTTCATACATATATTAGTATTGTTGAAGCTATTTTCTTATATATATCCTACGTTGCCTGAATGTAATGTGTTTGTATAACATTTATGTCCCAAGTGGTGTAGCAGAAATAAAACTCAGTCTGTTCAGTGTGCTGCTTCACGTCTGTTTTGCTGCTTTTGACAGTCAAGTTACACTAATCAAATTCATGGTCTGTGGTGTACAAGACAAGGTTAAATTAGTGCATACTTAAGTTTTATTCGATCAAAACTAAGTTACAGCCTCTTGTGCTCCAGGATTATCAGTTTTTGAATGGTGAGGTCACTGATCTTGACCAATCATTTTGTTGCAGCCGATAAGATAATTGTGATCATGCGCAACCTTTCTATTTCCACTTCCTTAGAGTTTGCACCCCATGCTACTCCTTTGTTGTCTATGAATGCGGTTTATGTTTTCTTCTACTTGGAGACATTTACTCCCATACTAGGCATGTCAACTCCCAAACATCAAAGATTTGATTCAGTGTTTCAACTCTTGTTTATGCTAACACATGCTCATACAAAATTATGTTCAACCACACTTTTAAGGAAGGTTAAGATGTGGGACGGATCTTTCCCTTGAGGTTGTATGTGGATCATGAGCATATCAGTCTTCATGTCTCCTTCAGCTCTTGCTCTCTGGTACCGGTAGGTTCTCTGCGATCCGCTCCAACACCACCGTGGTGTACGAGCCAGGCTCCAGCTGACCCTGCTGCAAGACCCCCGAGACGGGGACGATGCTCCCCGGGCATGCGTCCCCTTCCCCCAGGGCCTTACTGGATACCACGTCTTCCATCACAACCAGATCGGCCGCCTGCATCACCACGGGCACAAAGCCGTCCGGATCCAGGCCCGGGTCCGGCAGGGACAACTGCTGGCTTGGATCCTCCTGGATCGGGAGAGCCAGGGGGAGCGGGCCCTGCGTGGCGCTCAGCGTCTTGTTGGACTGCGTGGCTTCGCTCTCGCCCTGGCCCTCTATGATGAGGTTCCTCAGCTTCCTTTGTTTGGGGTTGTAGTTCTCCATGCGTTTGTGGATGAGACTGTGACGTCGCAAGTGAGCCTTATGTAAATGAAAGTACATGAAGGGGTGTCAAGTCGTGTGGCCATTGGAAACGGTTGTGCAGTATAGGTTTCGAATGGCCGTTTGTTCACAAACCTACCTGTCGGGTGAACTTGTAACCACAGTCGATACACTCAAACTTCCTCACTCCCTTATGGCGTCGCAGGTGAACTCGCAGTTGTTCCAAGGCTAGAAAACGACAAGACAAACACTACATTTTAATTGAATGGATGATAATTGGCAAGAAAATATAATAATGTATAACAGACTAAAATTCATAATAGAACATAATAATCACAGATCATATTTTGTGTGGAATTCTTGACCTTTGAAGGTTTTGCCACATATGTGACAACAGTGAGGCCGCCCCTCCTGGTGCTTGCTAGCGATGTGGCGAACAAGTGGGCCTTTCTCCGTGAAGCGCTGCTCACAGAACTCACAGCTGAAGGGGCGTTCACCAGTGTGGGTCCGGTTGTGCTTGTCTAGACTGGCTAATATCACAAAGACACACAGAAAGTAATGAATGCATGTTTTCTATTAGGAAATATTGCTGTACAAGGATCATTGTGAGGTAAGATCTCTATTTGGGGTGTGTTTATGATCTGTATGGGATCACCATAGGTAACCATAATAGCTCAATAATACATAATATATGTTATTAAGAATAAAGACACAAATCTATTATCTATTTATCTACCAACAAAGCTTTGAGATCAAGCTTTCAAGAATAATCTGTACGGATGGGAGACATTTTCAAACAGAAGACGTTTTTTTGCCCAAACCATTTTGGGTAGGGAGTTAAACGTTTTAGATATTGAGAGGCCAGTCATAACCTTGTGTCCTGAAGGTCTTGCCACAGAGATGGCACTGATACGGCCGTTCACCAGTGTGCACACGCAAATGCATGCTCAGGTTGGTCTTCTGGGTGAACGCATGGCCACAGTAGTTACACACGAACGGCCGCTCGTTTCTGGAACGCAGCAATGATATGATTATGAACATGGTGCGGCCCAGAACACCCATCATGGACATAGAAGGAAAACGATATACAACGTTTATACATCATTGTATTGTAATCTGTTAAAATAATAGGAAAATTTAAAATCGAAAAAAACAATTAAATCAAATAATAAAAATCCAAAATATCACCTGAAGTGACAGCAAGTTTCATGAATGATTCATGGAGTACGATTTGCGATTCCCTACCTGTGAATAGCTTTGATGTGCATCTGCAGCCCGTTCCTGCTCGAGGCACGGTGAGCACACTCCTCGCACACGAAGGGCTTTTCCCCGCGGTGCTTTGCGGCCTCATGCACGCGCAGCTCCGTGCGCGTCAGGAAGCCCTTGGTGCACTGGGTACACTGGGAGAATATTCATAGGGCACGGTCAAAACAGAGTTTCATCTCAGGGTTGTCTTTGCTTTTTTATGATAATCACCTGAATACAAAATGCAAGGTTAGGCATAACCTTGCATTAACCTTGCTTAGTGAATAATAAGGTGAAATGTTCCTAAACAAGACACATTTGGAGTACAACTTACTGCGTGCGGTTTAGGAAAGCCGTGGATCTTGATCATGTGCATCGTTAGATCCCTCTTGTGCATGAACTGTTCAGGGCATGATGTACACTGGAATGGATGTGCAGAATATGCAGATTTAGTTGAAATCAGGTACCAAAGGTTTGGTACTATTATTGAATATAAAAGTATTTTATTATAAAAGGTAATACAAAGTATTTAATAATCACTGATATAATAATCAATAGGTGTTGATACCTTATTGGGCATGTCTCCTGTGTGGGAGATAATGTGTAAACGCAACTCCTGTTTTTTCTTGAACACAGAGGAACATATTGTACAAGAATATGTCTGCAAAAGAACCAGAAAACAAAATGAAGAACATCAAGATAAATAAGTTAACCCTACATAACCCTAATATATACAATATGCAATTTTGTTTAAAGCCAAAAGGAGCTATACATTTTAAAGTTTACACCAATTAGTTTAGATGGATTAAATATGTATGCACTATGATACACTAGAACTGAACAGAAAAACATATACACAAATACACACACAAAACGTAAATGCATCTGTGTGTCTGAGCCATTCACTGAATTCAATGAATTTACTAGTTGTTTTGCATTTGTGCAAAAGAGAGGAAGACAGCGAGCCAATGAGATGAAATCATCTATCCTGTTTTAGATTTCAGCTTGAAAATCTTTTTGTTCTTCCAATTTTGAATTGCAAACCTTGTGGTCACTGTGGTCACTCACCACCACTTTGGAACAGTTCCTGGCCTCGTGTTCCAGAAGGTTCTCTTTCCTGAAGTACCGCTTCCCACACTTACTGCACACAAATGGCTTTTCGCCCGTGTGCCTCCTACAAACCCGGACAGAGTCAAATCAATACAGAACAATCAAATCCAAATGCAGATTATCGATCCTTGACCCAAACCCCATACCTGTTGTGAACCTTGAGATAGTATTTACTGCGGAAGGTCTTGTTGCAAACGGGACACTGCACGGATGCCTTTTTGGGGTCGGCTTCTGCGGCCTCGCCGTTTTCTTTCTTCTCCGCCTTCCTGGGAACTTTACTCCTTCGACTCGACACTGGGACTGAGCTTGGCTCGGCATCGGGGACGTATTCCTCGTCCGAGTCTTCGTCGATCGCCTCGAAACCGCCGCCCCCGTCCTCCACCTCCTGGTGCATGTCATGACCCGCCGTGTCCGTGAAGTGCATCTGGACCTCGGCCATCTGAATCGAACAGCGCGCCACGCAAACACACGTTCATATCAACTGCATCAACAACAAACTTGCTGATGATGATTGAAGATGTTCCAATAGCGACGTGATCATGATGTAACCTACCTGTGTTTCTCTGCTCGAATGCACAGGACTCAGGTCGATTGGAGCATTGTGATTGGTCGTCTCCACCGGGACATGCACGGACGCCTTTTTGGGTGCCGTTTCTGTGCTGCCGTTATCGTGGGGTGGAGGATCACAGCTTTCCCCTGGCAGGCGACGAGGGCACTTGACTTTGCGTCCCGACCGTGTGATGGCCGTGACTTTTGTCATCACAATGTCATTGGGGATGGAACTGGATGAATCTGCACTCGGCTCATAAGTGCCCGTTTCATCATTGAGTGAACAATAGGGTTGTATAATTTCCCTGGCCTTCTTAGGTCTTCCTCGTTTGCGCTTAACTTGCACGGGTTCTCTTGAGCTTTCGCTAAAGGACTGACACAGTGCAAGTGCTTGTGGCACACACAGGCAGACCGCAGCACACTGCACATTCTCCAGGTTCAAGGCGTCCAACTTTAGCTCTCCTGTGTATACAAAGTTGAGCAGGAGCTCCAGCCCGTCGTTAGGGCACCCGTTAAGGCGGACCTCCCTGCTGGGGCTGTCGTCGTCTTGAAAAAGATCACTGTAACAGGCGAGGACGTTGCGGTGGGCCTTGTACACGACCCCATCGCCAACATCCAGGGCGGCGTCACAAAACCGCCCTAGCGTCCTCTGCTGGTTTAATGAGGACAGTACATTGTGCGCATGGTTGCTGTCTTGCGGAGACATTTTTCGGAGTTCAGATGGCTGTTACAAGGCACATCATGTGCCTTTGAATGAAAACTGGAAAAAGATAAATGCATATTTCAGTAGGCGTTATGATTAGAACATTAACAAAAAAATACAGAAGTAAAATGACAATATTAAGTAAAAGCGTAGGTAAATTTAAAACGACTCGTCGTGTAGTATCATTGGATACGAGTAGTATAATTTGATATTGTAATAAACATTATGCCCTGCCTATATTATACTTTAAGATTAAACAATGTAGCCTATTAAGGGACGTGCAATTAACATTATACATTTTCCTGATATGCAAATGGAGTAATCTACTCGCTTTACAGCAGTTCTAAATGCAATGTATATATGTCCTGACATATTTACTATGTGTATAATGTAAAGAACGTTACAACGCTCGTCAAGTTCCAGCCAGCTTATCTCTGGTGGGTCTTAAATTGTTGCAAACCCCTGCGCTGATCTCGACGTTATGTCCCACCGCATATGTTTAAAGACACTCCCTTAACGATCTCTTCATTGGGCTGCCTCAATACAGACTTTAACGGTAGTCTTATTTAAATCACAGTTGGTATTAACTTGTTAAGAACGTTATTGATCTTCAAATGATTTGCACTAAATAAACAAAGTAGCTAACGTTATGCTACATGTGTACCTTGTTTCGGGTAGGCCCTTCAATTTATGAAAGGAAGTGGATGTGACGCCGTTCACTAACAAACTCTGCGAAATGTTGTTTTCCATAAGGATAGCTATTTCTTTGGTAATATTAATACTTTCAGTCAGCTTGAATACATATGCTCTAGTATAATCGTGTGAGCATTTTTTTCCGCATTTGCATTCCTTCAGTGAAACACAGAAAATGTATCGACTAACTGCTGTAAGAAACTAAACTCCGCGTTACTCTTGGTCGGCCATCTGAGGATCTGTTGCTTTCACATGGCTAACTGGTAAGCTTGTTAGCACACTCGGCTGTACAACGTGTCTAGAGCTAGCTCATGGTTCGCCTTGATATATTAGAGTGTGCCTGATCAAAAGCACATCTAAAGGGTTCAGGGGACATTGCATGCCTGTGACGACATTGTGGTAAATTACATTTATATATATAAATATCAATTAGATAAATACATGATCGGTAGCGACTCGGTTAACTGCGATACGCTAGCATAGCTTTTGACAACATAACGAGTTGTTAATGTTACATGTTTACCAGTAGACAGAGTATTTTAGTTTACATGTTTACCAGTGGAGAGTGTTGTTTAGGTAACATGTTTACCAGTAGACGGATTGGTTTAGGTTAAATGTTTACCAGTAGGCAGAGTGGTTTAGGTTACATGTTTACCAGTTGAAAGATTGGTTTAGGATCATTGTTTACCAGTATACGGATTGGTTTAGGTTACATTGTTTACCAGTAGACAGATCCCTAATCTATTTGTATTTGCGTAGTTTATTAAAGTGTCTTTATTAACTGCTTATAGTGTTGACAACATAAACTATTGAGGTTATGTTGTACTGTTAATATCAGGGTGGGGGTCAATTGTTATAACATAGATACAACGTACAGGCGATCATATGGAAAGTACTGTTTGAAAACTATCTTTCTCTGCTGTCTCTTCCTAGCATGTCCCATCTTCCTTCCAGTGACAGCACATTGACTGCAGGAACATGAAGGTAAACAAATTGGCTCCAGAAAAGGGCACTAGGGCTTCCCTCAAGTGGAGGAACACTAAGGCCCAACGCTGCAGACCTACCGTGAACTCATCTGAACTCAACTCGAGTCCTGTTTTGGTCAAAATGATCAAGGAACACCAAGCAGTAGTCAAGAAGAAACCCAAAGTGAAAAGGCTGAAAAAGAAAGCAAAGACCCTTTCTGGATCAAAGGAAAAAACCCACACTTCGTATGAGTGTGAGAAGTCATATCCAAATACTAACGGGAGTTTGGCAGTTACAATGAACAATGAGGCTAATGACTGGCAAGAATGGAGTGCCAATGGCGAGACCACACTTGGGAATGGTGAGAAGTCTGCAGATGGCATAGAGACTGTGAGCTCCGGGCGCTTGGAGGGAGAGTCTTTTCATTACTGTGCAGAGAGAGATGAAGACCGGAATCATGCAGTGCTGGTCATGCAAAAGTCTCAGGTATACAAAGCATTATGAGGCAGACAGTTCATTTTCTAAGGTGCTTGATTAAGGTCACCATTCAAATTCTTGCATAACCTTTTTTTTCCCGGCTGAATGAAACAAGTAAATTTAGCCGGTGCCTATTACATGGTAGAACAACTGAGTGGTATTGTCTCTGCTGCAGACGCTGTGTTTCCGAGGGAAGTGCCTATTGACCTGCCTGTACGGCCGCGTTGAGGTGATGGGGTTCACCATCGAAGAAGGCCAGCAGCCATATCCTCTCTTCTCTCCGGCCTCTCACTGCCCGCTGACGGTCACCGCGCTGGGAAGCACCGATGATGCCCGAGACGAGGGGATGGAAGCCACGGCAATCCTCCGCAAGTATCTCACGCCCGGTAACCACATGCACCTCCTACACACAAATCATGTGATATTTCCCTGGTAACCACATGCACCTCCCATACCCATATGTTGTAATACTACCTGGTAAAAACATGCACCTCCTTCACCTACCCCCAAGTCACAGAATACATGTATTCCTTTGTACTATTCAGTCAATGTTTGTCGCTCAAGCTGTTCCGGAGCATATGAGGATACATGGTTGTTAATGTGTTAAGATGGCATGGGGCGGGTTTGATGATTCCTTCAAGCTTCCTTTCACCAAAGATCTTCATAGTCATTTATTTTAGCCGTCCTCTCAAGCCCATAGTAAACTAACTGTGGTACGTTTATGATATCAATCGAATCATTTCAATATATTTATCAGGAAATGGTTTGAGTTCCAGGTCTGAGAGAGTGTCATAAAAGTAACATTATTTGTAAACATTGTGCTACGTTACCATGTACCACAAGCAGTGAGGATTCTGAATATGTTGGAAGAACCAGCAAGGACATATTGCAGATTTAGTTCATTTTAGTTCAACACTGTATAACTAATATGTCTCTTCTTTCCAGCATCACGCAAAAGGCTTTTGAAAAGAATAAACCTAAACTCATCTGTGATCCTTCTGGAGCCAATGGAGACCCCTCTGACTCGCTTCCTCTGTAGCTTCCCAGATCTCAGTGAATTGTTCAGCCCCCCTGTGGTAAGTTCAGCCAGAGCTACACTATATATCTTTTTAGAAGTTGTGTCATTCCCATTATTATCAATTAAGTTAACCAGCTGGTTGGAGATGATACGTAGGGTGTACTGCATATGGCATGTGTCCATATACTTCATTTTAGAGTTCACCAGAATATTTCATGTTTAATACATCAACATTTTCTTATGCACATACCCTTTACAAGTTTTTTGAGGCACAGATGGAGTCCTGTAATGAGTTGGCAACTCTACAAACCATCATAAAATCTCACACATTGTATGGTTATGCCCAGAAGAGAAATTGACTGCACGGACTAGGCTTGATCAAAGTTTTCTCTCCCTCCTGATTGGTAGAGTGAGCTCATGTCGGCTGTGCTGGACACGCCTCTCAACGGGTTGGGTATGATCCCCCTGGTCAGCGACGTGGAAGGCCTGGGGATGTCACAGAGCTACAGAGAGGCCCTCAACACGGTGGTTAGCGCTTGCAGAGGTACATCACATAATCCATCAGGCGGTCTGCTAGACACTAAGGGCTCATCTCTAGGGTCTATGCAGAGGTACATCACATAATCCATCAGGCGGTCTGCTACACACTAAAGGCTCACCTCTAGGGTCTATTCACACTAGAATTTTTTCTTTATTTTCCAGGAGACGGGGACGGTTGCGTGGTGGTGCTTGTATGTGGAGCTAAGAATGTAGGGAAGTCCACATTCATCCGAGTGCTCCTCAATACGTTGCTCAATCAGTAAGTATTCATTTCAGTAATGTATTGTAGATGAACTGATTATTCATGCAAGTATTGGACATGGGTAGAGTCTGTATGATATCTGTATCAGACAATATACCTGATAAATCACATTTCCCTGAAAAAATCTATTTCATACTTAAAATATAATTTTTGACACAGCGCCATGTTGAATGTCCCTAAATAAGACCATTGTAACAGCAAACTAAATCTATACTCTTTATTAAAATGTGGAAATGGAATATGAGAACTGCGCATTGGCCCCTAGTGAAAGTGAAGAATTCTGAATGGGTATTGACGGGGGATATGTTGTACAGTTTGGTTCATGAGAGCTGTCATAATAACTTGACATTTGGTTTTCGAGGTTTGAAGTTCAATAGCTTAATGGGGTGCCTTTGCCTTTCCAGCACTACGGGTATAGATTACTTGGAGGGAGACCTGGGCCAGACCGAATTCACCCCATCGGGATGCCTGTCCTTGTCTACCGTGACAGAGCCACTTTTGGGTAGGCTGATGTCCATCTTCTCGAGGATTCTTTTAGTTTGCACTAGTTTCTATGGCCTATTCTATGAAGCAAAGAGCCGCGGACTGACTTGAGTGTTCTTTTAAGGTCCTCCCTTCACACACCAGCGCACGCCAGAACACATGATCTACTACGGCCAGTCGTCCTGCGACTCTGACCTGGACCGCTACCTGGAGTCCATCAAGTCCCTGTGGAGCAGGCGTTCCCAGTGCAGGGACACTCCCGTCGTCATCAACACCATGGGCTGGGTCAAAGGTCAGTGTCTTGAGCGTTGTAAAAGGCTCAGGCCTCAAGAGTCAAGATATTCCTCCGGGGCGCGCGTGCAAAATAAATAACGCATAACGACGCCCGTTTCTCGATGTCCCGCAGGTTTCGGGTTCCAGCTGCTGGTGGACGTGCTCCGTCTCTTGCCCGTGTCCCACGTGGTCCAACTGGGCCACGGCGAGTCCATGCAGTGTCCCACGCTCACGCCGGACCTCCTGCAGATGGCGCAGGGCTACCTCACCAAGCCCCCGGCGCACACGGCCATGGACGAGTTCACGGAGGGCCACAGCCCCGCCCGGACCTACACCCACCTGGCCGTGCAGTCCGCCTTCCAGGGAGTGGGGCGTCAGGGAGCATCGTGAGTGGGCCACGTCGTTACTGCCGCGACCAACCGCTGGGCCGCACCATTAGGACAACAATGATAATGGCGATGAAGAAAATACAAAATATATCTATATTTATATATTTAACTGTGCATGAACACAATATTCTAGTGCTATTCTAATTGTGACCTGTCACGATTAGCAAATTGCAGAGGCCAAAATCACGAGTTGGATAAATATGTAATTTATTGTGCAGCTCTACCACCAGCTCAACTTCTTCCTTCAATGATTGTAATGCCATTCCAGTATAATCCTATTTAATAGTTTCAAGTATCCAATGCATAAAAAAAACATGCGCACATTTCTAAGCAAAAAAATGGCGATGCAAAGCATTTCAATACTTTCACCACAAGGGGTCGCTTCAACCTCCCGTTTCTTTTAATCTCCCAGGAAACACCAGCGTAGCAATGAACTCCGAGAGCTCTCTCTGCTGGCCTACCTGAGTCAACTCCAAGAAGCTGACCAAGGGCCCGTCAGGCAGCTGCACTGCCTCACCCCCTACCAGGTACTGGTATCTGCTGTAATGAAAGATCCCTCTATGTCCTATACAAACAGCAAGCTTTTGATCACTCATACTACATACTCTACACTAAAATACTCAGTACTAAAATAACCAATTTGACTGTAAGGCTGTAGCATTTTCATCTAGGCCTAGTTTTATAAAGATGTGGTCAAGAAATGTCAGACTAACTGAAATAGACATATTCAACTTAGCATCCTATGTATTGCATCTTTCTTAACACAATGTGCTGTCAGGATACATATATTTGCGTAATTCGATTTCAATTTTGAATTGTTTTATTTTGCCTCGGTAAAGGTCCCTCATACAGCTGTGGCTATCGGTGTGACCCATTGCGAGGTGGCCCCCAGCCACGTGCTGTACGCCGCCAACGCCAGCCTGGTGGGGCTGTGCTGCCTGGCAGAGAAGGTGACGAGCCGGGGAGGCCCGGTGGTCCTCTCCCAGGCGCCCCTATGCCCCTGTGTGGGCTTCGGTGAGTGGTAACCTGCCGGATCTTTACTGTGTACAGTAAGCAGCTGTCCTCTCCATAACAAGTGTACTGACCCACGCCATTTCAAGCTCTCTTTTGGGGGGTGGGGGGGATGAGGTGAAGTTTGAAACGTTGGTCTTTTTAACCACGTGTAATGGTTGCCAGGTGTGATCCGGGGCATCGACATGGCGCGAGGCCTGTACTTCCTACTCACCCCCGTGGACCCCTCCATCCTCCGCAACGTCAACTGTCTCCTCCTGGGGGCCATCACCCTGCCCTCCTGCATCCTCACAACTCAGGTGAGCGAAGCGCTGCCCTTTATCATTCTATGCACCTCCCGAAACCAGATTAACCATTTAAAGCCTGAGTCGCAAAACTAAATAGTCAAGCTTGAGTTTTGCATGGATGAATGATGCACATGAAGAAACAAAAACATGTCATTGCGTTTTAATTTCTCCTTCCTCTGTTTTCAGTCTGGCTTCGAGGGAGAGAAGCCCTATGTCACCACGGACTACAGTTTTGATCTGACCGGAGCGGGGAAGATACGCGTCTTCAAAGGCATGGCACGGCCCGGTCAAGTGGGGATGTAGCGACTGCAGAGACACATCATTATGTTGATTCTCTATCCTTGTTTAAAGACTTGTTACACCAAGCTGTAATTGGCCTTCCAATTGACAGAGCTGAGATTCTGCCGAACTGACGGAGTGGCTAATGTGAAAGGAAGGTCCATCATTGGTGGAGCGTGGATTGCTCCTTCATATCAATGGATGTCCTGACAAGTACCGTGGAGAGAACAGAAAGTGAAATGAATGACACTGGGTTCCCCTCTCCCCCCTAAAGACAAAACATAAGCAAGCATTTACAGTTGAAGCTCTTATTTCATGTCATCGTTCAATGGCGTTCCAAGCAGAGACTTAATATTTGTTAAAACATTAAAAGTGAAATTCCTTGTTTTTCAAACTTCTGTGATTTTATTGTCAGTGTGAAAGCGGTTAGCAGTCCAGACAGGGAAGTGTTAAGTGCTTGGTGACTCAAAGCATACAATTAAACCTCCGTGCTAAAATAGATGCTAAGTGGAACTCAAATTAAAAACCAAAATAACGACCACATAATATTACACTAGTGAATATGGAGTATGTGTTTTGAAATGTAAAAGCCTCTTTCCTCTGTGCTTGCACAGTACAACGATTATGCAGGCTCAATTTAGCACCTCAATACCGAACGCTCTTGAGCATGAAATTAATTGTGTTTGCACCAATCTCAATTTGACCTTATAGCTTTTTGCATTTGCATTCTACATTGCATTCTTTGGGGTGGATGCGTAGAAAGGACATACATTGTATTGTTTTACTAATGCATTTACAAATTAACATATTGTATATTTTCTATTGTAGGAGTATGCTGTAAAATAAAGTCCCTTCTTCGTACTGGTGGGCCTCAGAGGGCAACATTTGACTTCAGTTACATATTGAGCCGTTTCTCACTACGTTAGAGTCTATATGTCTGAAGGACTCTTATGGTGAAGGACTCAGAAAGTAGAAAACATTCTACTATCTCTGCCTAGGATCAAATCTAAACAACTTGGACCCTATAGTTACTACTAGCCGATGTTTATAAAGGGTAAACAATGTTATTTGTCTATAATCGAGTGGAACAAGGCAGTAGGTGGAAGCACCAAGAACTCTAGTCGTAAACATCCATTCATGCCGAGGAGAATTTCTCATTTGTTAAGTGAGCTATTTAAACATGCCCTGTATGTCCCTTGCCCGGCTTTGTTCGCTGTTCGTCCACCGCTG
>OOFG01000466.1:0-19009 GCA_900323295.1 Molva molva | reverse complement strand
AATGGTCAGGTAGAAGATTACAACATGCTGGCAGAGAAGCTTGATAGTGATGTCGTTGAATACCAGGAATTACCAAAAGAACACTTATCAATTGATGAGGAGAAAGAAGGCAGTCTGATATTGAAGCTGGACTCCCCAGTTCCCCCAAAATGCTCAGATATCCAAGAGAATGATACTGAAATGAATGGTCAGGTAGAAGATTACAACATGCTGGCAGAGAAGCTTGATAGTGATGTCGTTGAATACCAGGAATTACCAAAAGAACACTTATCAATTGATGAGGAGAAAGAAGGCAGTCTGATATTGAAGCTGGACTCCCCAGTTCCCCAAAAATGCTCAGATATCCAAGAGAATGATACTGAAATGAATGGTCAGGTAGAAGATTACAACATGCTGGCAGAGAAGCTTGATAGTGATGTCGTTGAATACCAGGAATTACCAAAAGAACACTTATCAATTGATGAGGAGAAAGAAGGCAGTCTGATATTGAAGCTGGACTCCCCAGTTCCCCCAAAATGCTCAGATATCCAAGAGAATGATACTGAAATGAATGGTCAGGTAGAAGATTACAACATGCTGGCAGAGAAGCTTGATAGTGATGTCGTTGAATACCAGGAATTACCAAAAGAATTATCTCAATCACCAGGCTGTCAGGCATTGATGAATGATGTTCAGGTTGGAGGTTATGACATCAAATGTTTGGAAGATGAAGTAGGAATTTCTGATGATGAGGATCCAATTGTTCCAAAGGTTCCAAATGACAATCAAAGAGGGGAACCTTATCATGGTGTGGCATCTGGCAATTTTTCTGAGGGACAAGAGATCATTTGCGAAGTAGACCAAAACCCAGCTACAGTGGACACGTAGCTGACATTTCGAAAGATTGCCCACAGACATGAAGACAGAGTTAGACTTTGACTACGTATGAGCAGATATCTTGCTACCTGTCCAGCAAACACAGAAGGACTCAAATATGATTTGTTGATCAGCTTTATAAGAATGAACAAAATGTATATTCAACTATTTAGTGCTTTCCCTTTCTCTTGCAATATATAAGGCAATAACAATGTGTAGTTGGAGTAGGTGGTGTGGGTGTATTATTCTGCATTCATATAATCAATGATTTGCTGGTCAAGTGTGCAGTGTATTGAGTGCCAGAGCATATTTTTCAAAACAAATCCTGCAGCACATTAGCATTCAGTTACTCTAATGAATATGTCTTCAGTGGAATGAGATTCAGTGCCATTTAATAAAATCTAATTTCCTAATTATTTCAGTAATTACAAATTCATTCAGATGTACTTTAAGGGATTTTTTCCATCTTGGTTTTTGTATTGCATTTGGTCACCTTATGTGTCCTGGCTTGATGTTCCCTTTGTGAAGCACTGTAACTTTGTTTTGAAACATGAATAAACTTGAATAAAACATAACTTCGTTACACCTCTGTGCAAATCTTTACTGCATCAAAATTCTGGTTATTATGCATTCATTTATTTGTGTTATCATCACCTCTAAAATTAGTTTATTGGTTAAAGACTAAATGACTCATGGTTAATCACAAAGTGCTTGTACTTTTTTCATTGTGTTTATACAATGTTTTGAATATGTATGTGACACCTCTAGTTAATCTCACAGCTGCTGAAGTTCGTTTTGCCCTGAGGGCTGTGACATGTCATTATTTTAGTTACAGGACTGTCACGCACAACTACCGGCTTCAACAACAAAGTTAAAAGTATGCCAAGGGGAGTGGCGAAAACAAAGGATTCTGTGTGCATGAACTGGTTTTTCTGCGTTGTTAAGACGTTAAGATGTCACTCACCCATCTACGCTTATGCATGCATAAGTTCATTTGGCAGTAGCAGTGTCTGCTTTTGTGGCTCATTTCTTCATAGTCAGTGGATTAAAACCATGAATTCATTTTAAAAGTTGCAAAGAAATGATAAAGTATACCTATTTATGTTTGTCTCTATACCTATATAATAATAATAAACTCACAACCGGAGTACCTTTATTGTTTAGCTTTCAGTCAATTATATGGCAATAGACATGTGCAACCTTCTCAAATTTCATACCTTCCCCATATTTCATAACTCACATGCATACTCACATGAACCAAATGGAAAGGTCCAGGTTTACGTAAATCATTTGTGACTTCAAAAGAATTGTACTGCAATCTAGGTCACACAAAAACATTAGTCATGGCTGTTCTTCGTAAGGCTATTCAAATGTACACTTTTTGTAACAATCGACAATCGATTAAACACAACTTATCTTAAAATAATTGCAGGCATCATTCATCATGTAGTAGCTGCAGTTTCTTAATAGGTAACTATACCCTAATCTAACCAGGGCTATACATTGTTTGTTACCAAGGCACTGGGAGTCAGTGGAACACACGCTGACATGACAGTCTAGGATAAATTTCCCAAGGCCTGTTGAACATGCCATGAATCCTTAATCCCATGTATTTCATTATTGAATCTCACCAATTATTGTTCTTTGGCTCTTGCCGGCCAAAGATGGGAATATTTATCAACTATATCATTGGTTTTAATTGACTGTGGTGTGTGCACTATACAGATTTTTATAGTCTCTCAAAAATATTTCCAGACATCCGATGGTATAAAGTCAAGGACTGAAAAAAACACTGCAGGATAGCTGATAAATCAGTGAGGAAGGGTTAGGAGGTAGGTGTGAAGTGCCCAGTGGGTCCATTGCCAGCTACTTCCCTCCATAACCAAAGCAGCATTCAGTCTATATATGATATTACACCGACACTAAAGTGCTGTTAACTTTTGTTGTTTTATGAAATGGAATATAGCATATTTCAAACATATGATAACATACAATAACCTATTTAGATAATGATAAAGGCAGATTGTTCAATATATGATGTTATATTATATATTTTAGCTCTAGCCTGCTTGTCATTTATATGCTTATGTGCTTGTCTTTGTGTTTGTTTAAGTATCCAATGTTATGTGCTAAGTTATATGCTAAGCCAGGATGAACCCACTATATTTATATATTTATGGTCTAAAATGTACACCCTCAAATGTACAAGAGGAGATGCATAAAGAGACCTTTTGGTCTGTGTAACCCCTGTGTGGGTAACTGGGTAGGGTATTTCTCACTGATTACTACTGAGTTACTGGGTAACTGGGTAGGCGGGGGTTGAGAACGGGTACCTGGTTGGAAAACGTGGTGGTGTGGGAGCGCGTGTGTTTTCCATCTGTTGACTCCAGTAGCTGTGAGATGATGAGGCCACTGCTCTGGGTGCTTCTAGCTTCTATTGCCCTCACCTGTGACACAGCCCCTGTGGTAAGAGTGAGTCTTTTTTGTTCGAATTAAGGGTTTATTATAATAATAAAAACAATAATTACTATTATTTTTTTTATTACATGTGCATGCTGCTTTGTGCGGTATTACACGTGTTTTTTTTTTGTTTAATTTATTTCCATTTTGTATTTCAGTCATGTTCCAACATGAGTCAAATAAAGTCTGTCATCGCAGCGTGCTAAATAACTTGGTATATAAATACATGTAAACCATGTCAAACATATAATATAAACCTGATGGTGTGTATCTCAATGTCGACCTGATCCACTCTCAAGCTAAATAAGAATTCATAACCCATTGTTCGACACAAACATGCTCAGTGTGATGGCCTTGACATACCCGCATTAAAAAAAAAATACTGTAGTATGCATCATATAATGTGAGGCAGTCACGATCTATACACTTGAAAAGGTTAATGTTAATGTTAAGATATAGATGTTATTTTGAGCATTTATCTTTAATCCTCTTTAATATCATGCATCTTCCTCCCAACACTAAATTTAGATCAGGGCAACAAGTAAAAAGGTTGGCTTAACATGGCTTAATAAATGAAACCCTGGTATTATGGAGTCCTTAACCCTTATTGAGACCGTAATGACCCTTGATTGCTACCCACTGTTTATGTGGTTTTGCTTATTGCTGAGGAACTAGTTTTGAGTTTAGCACCATCCTGAAGGCTTTTGCTTGTCACTGCACATCACATCATGACTCATCCAAAAAGACAATCTGTGAATAATCATAAATCATTCAAAAAGTAAAGTTAACGATTTTTCCAATTACGTTATACTGCTGCGATAAAAGGTTTTCCAGTTGGATCGGTTCATAAACTGTTTACGTTAAACACATTTACTTCCCACTTAAGGCTTAATGAACTTGAACTTGTGTAACACGAATTCCTTAAAATATGTGTTTATTTTAAGGTGTTTATGCATAAGGTCTGGTAGGAAAATAAATGTTGGTATCATTATATGTTTTAAATAATGTTTTTTTAAAGGCATGTATAAATGTGACTCAGATCAGAACATCTTGTTCTTTACGGTCTACGGCATTTTTTTGAGGAGTCTTCCTTGGGGCTGCTAAGCCAAAGCCCTGATTGGTTGATTTGAGTGTTGCAAAATAAAGTTTGTAGGTCTTTCAGAGTTACCCTAGTATAGAATGTCCTTCTCTTACAATTTCGTCAGAGTCTTTAGGAAGAGTCTCAATTTAAGAATGATTAATCGCATTGGGTTCCTGCATGTTCTTTAAACAAACGGTTTTAGTCCTGACATGCACTAGAGAGTTGTGTGCTTAAACAAATTGTTGATAAATGGATTGTCAACGGATAATGCAATTATGTTATGTTTAGTCCTAAAAAAATGTTGATAAGTAAATTGGTGTAAAAGCTTTCCAAAGGCACTGTATGAGTTGTTTTGTTTGGTGCACCAGGATAAGCATGGAGAGTCAGATACCAGGTGCCCTCTCATGGTGAAGATTCTGGATGCAGTCAAAGGCCTTCCAGCAGCCTCTGTGGCACTCAAGTTGTCCAAGAAAGGCACCGATGATGAGTGGACACATGTTGCCAATGGGTAGGCATTAAAATACTGATTGTCCTAGACTACTTTAGTCTGTTGCTGTCTAGAGGTTACACAGAATGGCTATATACATTTAGGCAGATTTGTATGGACTGTAAGAATATGTGAGAGAATAACAACTACATTTGCATCACCGAACAATAAGAAAGACCACCAGTAGTATTTTGTTTTTTAAATGTAAATTTACAATTTATAGACATACAGGAAATGAGGATACAAGTCCATATCCACTCGAACATCCCACTTCAAAAACACTTTCTTCCCACTGTAATGTGGACACTAAATGCCCAACACCTTCTTCCATCCACATAAATTCCATACAATATGCACTGCACTTTATACATAGTTACATGTGTGTGTTACATGTGTCTTGTCTATCTCTTTATTGAGTTCAATGTTGTCTTCTGCTGTTCTGTTTTATTTTTTGTTTTGAGCCGACCTCAAGCTAGTTCCACCAGCCTTGGCTGTGTGGTCATTTTGTATTTTGTTTTCAAGTTTGAATTGAATCGTGGTTAAAAGTACATTTTAAGAGTTTGTTTAGATAAGATTGCATTTATTTGGCTTCTAGTCATTAGAAAGTAATTAATGTAGCTTTTATATACAGATTCACAGATTTGCCATCCACATTTTTACATTGATGATTAAGTGCCTTGATTATTTTTAACTTGTAGATGCTAGCAAACATTTAAGTTTTTTCCCCCTGATCAATTCTTGGTAAAGATGGAAGAAAAATAACGAACAGTCATATAAAAGACAATATTTTAAAATACAAGATCTTGATCAAGACATGTTTTTGAAGAGTGACAGATGTGACCGGGGAGATTCATAATCTCATCACGGATCAGCAGTTCCCTGCCGGCGTGTATCGCGTTGACTTTGACACCAAGGCTTACTGGAAGGCGCAGGGCTCAACACCCTTTCATGAAATGGCAGATGTGAGTATGACTATTCAAGGTTAAGAGGATATTCAACAATATAAAAAAATAATAGGAGACTATTTAAAGTAGTAGTAGTAGTAGTAAGTAGTAGTAAGTATCAACGAACAAATCTTTGAATTCCACTCATATGGTAAAGATTCTAAATAATTGTACAAGTTTGCAAACATATTGCTCAATAAACCACTTGCACGCACTGAAGACTCACATGCTCACTGAATTCTGACAAACTGCATCTGGCTTGATCTTTTGGTCGTTGGCCAGAGCCTGCTTGTTCATTGGCCTGGAGTTTATTACCCTGAGCATTTTGTACCACAGGGGGGAATCTGTAACTGGCAAGGTTCAAAACAAATTTGTTGATGACATAATTTTGAGATTTATTCATCAATTTGCAACAAACAATACTCTCACCTTAATAAGGTCAAGATGTACTTTGTTAATCCCACATGCATGGGAAATTTGGGAAAACAAAAGTATCTGCACAGATAATCTAACCGTTCTGATGCGAGTGATCTCAGATGTGACTAAAGCTTTGTTACAGGAACTGGAAATGGAGAGCGAATAATCTATAGATTACACAATGCATATATAAATAAGGCAGGCTGGAGGTCAGTGAACTCTCAGGTGAAACATGTTTGCAGTACAACTTTGTTGACGATACTTACGTAATACCGTTGTCCCCCAGCAGACTGTGAAAATAGTTCTCAGAACAACTTGGCCAAAAGTCACACGCTGGATCAGAGGAATCTCTTTCCACAGAGTTATTTGGTTGGTTCATGTTCCCTAACTGATAATTATGGGGCTTTCTTACGTGTCTTTGTTTCTGTGTTTAGGTGGTGTTTGAGGCCCATGGAGAGGGTCATCTCCACTACACTTTGGCCCTGCTCCTAAGTCCATACTCCTTCACGACCACTGCTGTCGTCAGCACACATCAATGATCACTAGCAGTACAAGATGAGCGCTAGGACCGTTAGATAGCAATTTGAGACACCTTTATAGAGCTTCAAATGAAAGCTGTAAATTATGTTGATTGTTTAAATAAAACTTCACATACCAAAATTAAGCAGCAATCATTTGAACTTCATTCTCAAAGTAGTTTTTTTGATTTAACTATTGATAAATGAAAAGGATTTACATTAGTTGATTACTATGACTTAACTTCATTTGTAATAATCTTTGCTAAAGAACAATGTAATTTACAGTGTGTTTGACTACAACTTACTGCAATGGCTTAGGGTAAACGTTTCTGCTTATGAAAGTATTTTGAGGGATTTAATTTGTTGCATTTTGGGGTACATTATATGTAAGCATAAAAATCATGCTCAATTTCATAAGACAGCTAATTCAAGTGCCTACCTTGCAATTGCTGTTACACAGTGAACTTGGTGAATAACCTGCTTTCCCGGATAAGATGAGATAATGAGACCATACCAATGTGAGTTTGCTGCCATCTAAAGGATGATTTGTTTAATCAGGTAGGCCTAATTCTTAAATCACAAAGCATCAATATCAGTTTACAGAAACATTATACATTGCCTTCTACTTGAAAATAAGTAATTTTATAAACGAATTCCCTTTTCTCAAAAATAGCCAAATAGGGATGGCCCTACACTGCACTAGTTTTTCTGTGTTCAAATGTAGGTCAACTAAAATGTGGAATAGATTCAATCCAGTTATAATAGTTAACACAGAAAGACCTATAAAATACTTAAAATACTTTAAAATACCTATAAAAAAACAAATCAACGATAGTGCTCCAGCAAAGTAAAAGAGTTCCAATCGGCTCAATGAGCTACCTCGAGAAACCACACATGAAAGGAGTGTGGATTGCTTAGTAGTACACTCAGAGGATATACCACCATGGATGTTTTCCCGTATAAAAGTTGGCCGCCCATTCATGTAATGAAAGTTGTGCTCACCTACCGCATACGCCGATAGGGGTCCCGCCTGCCGTGAACCAGCACTTCTTATCTCGGCAACGTGACGCAAAACCATTGCCGAACGTGAACAGGGTTTGTTTCATTGATGTATAATACAAAATATAGTATTGTATAAGAGTAAAAAACTATTGTTGCTGTATAGGGTTAAATATGTGTTATGTTAGATACTGTAATAAAAAAAGAAGAAGAAATGGGCTTGATACCTACTGGAAGAAAACCAAACTATGTCTGATGTTCTTTCCTGGCAGCCTGTGCTATGAGTGGGAGCATGCACATGTATTTATTCAATATTATACAATATTGCACCCAACAGGGAATTATACAGCTTTTAGTAGAGAAACTTCCCACTTTAGCTTGAACGCAACAGTTCCATGGTTGTACCAAAGCGTTTATCTCTAAGTTGGTCGTTTGTCATAATTTGGGGTAGCGAACATTGTTTTTGGTTTGCTAAAGTTAACTTGTAATCTAATGGATATCTGATCTGTGAATTGTACACAACGCAGACTACTTACAAATTATAAACTGGCATGAAGTATTTTTACGATACTTCCGATAGCACTTGAAGGCAGCATAATGCCAAGCGTCAGTAGCATAATAATCATACATCCACGAAGGATACCGTTATCGCTAATTCTAATGCCTTGATGAAGAATGCATGAAGCCTACGCCGAAGAAGTTCTGCAATTAGCAGCGAAGACTGCACCCACAAGATCTCTTTCAAGTCTGAAGCTGATATGTATCCGTGTGGCTAGTCAACATGTAGCTGACATTGACATGGATGCTCTTATAGGTAGGCTATTGGTCACTGGCGGTTAGTATTCTGTAATCGTCAATGTCATTCCTTTGCATAATAATTCAGTGTACAGATGAGCAAAGACGACTTTTTGAAACACGAGGTTCTGATAGTGATCACACTAACAAACGTCAACGCAGACCTATATAGAATGGAAGTCGATTACTCGTTTTTAAAAGCTACGATACAAAGACACTGAAGTGGTGTCTCCAGAAAATCTTGAATGGGATGGTCGTGGTTAATGACAATTCTAATAAATCTTGGAATTTTACTGGTGCCAACCAAACAGTAAAATAATAGGCACGCTAACTCTCAAATTCTTTGGCGTGCCTGTTTAACAGGTATTACGGTAACAGTCCGCTGCAACCATGAGAAGTTAAAAAACACTTATATAGGAACTGCATAACCCTATGAACACAAATTCAGACTGTAATGGAAATAAAATTTGTATTTCTACACAATGTTCACATCAGATAATACACCCCCTGAAAGTGTGGAGATTGTAATGTATAACAAAAAAAATATATCACTCAAGAAGTAGCTGCGCATCGTACTGAATTATGGTATTCATGTTTCTATTCATATTGAAGGATATTTTGTCTATGAAGTCATTTAGGATTAGAATGCAGGATGGGCAGAGTTGACAGTAGATTTTGAGCAGGGATTGCATGATTCCTGTACGATCAGTATTTTATTGCTGTTTACATGCCACGTGCGAACATACATAATTGAACCTGGCTGAAATCAATAGTCAAATAAAAAAAAGTATAACATTGTGTTGACCAAATTGATGGGGAATCAACTCATCCATCACAGGGCTCCCTGCGTCTCTGATAAAGGACCTCCTGCCTCATCTGAATATATATGACCTCATTAGGGTCCAGCCAGCCCTGAATCAAAGAGGTACGTGCTGCTGTAGAGCTTGATTTGGCTGTTATACACATTGGCACAACCCCACCTCAACACTAGTTCCAGACATGCCGGGAAGTCTCCTCTCACAGATCACCTGAAGGTCTTTTTACATGTGGATCATCATGTAGATTGATATATAATAGATGTTCCTGATTAAAATATGTTTTGTACATCACACTTTTTCTTTTAAATAAAAAAAGTAGTTTCTAACCTACCTGTGTAATGGCAAAATCAAATTAAAGGGGCTTTTACATGGTAGTTTAATATACTACTTGGATTAAAATGTATAAAAATGTAAAATGTATACGGAGTATATAATATAAAAATGTATGCATTTGTGTTTACTGACTGAATAACTCTGTTCTGTATCTGTAACATGTTCTGTATTTGTGTAATTGTAGGAATATCTACTCAATCAGCCTGGGTTCTGATACTACAAGACATTAAAGGTGCCCACCGTGTAAGTCTAAATCATTTAAAAAAACAGAGTTTGTAAAGTAAGACCTGGCCAATCCCACATTTATCTCAATCTGTTATCTTTTTGCTTTCCAGGTTCTAGACTTGCATTCAGAAGATGGAAGTAAGCAGGAAGCCATGGATACATGTTTTCAGTTAATGTTCTATGGCTTCAAGTATAAAGGTGTTGCCAAACAAATCTTTAACGTCAATATCACCACCTTGTTCTTGGTCATGGCCAAGTACATTAAACGATTCTACCTTAGACCCTCCCAATTCCTTCAAACATTCGCCAAAGAGCAGAGAGCTCTGTTGACCATTTTAGAGGGTAGTGTAGGCATTGTAGATGTTAAACACCACAAAGATTTGTTGAAAACTGAATCGCAGTTTGCATTATATGTCCTGCATCGGCTCCTCGACCACGGGCAGGCCAAAGAGCTAATCATATATGGCCTAGATCCAGCCATGCTTAACTGGATTCTTCAGGACAGGGGATCTCAGCATGCACATCAGCAGCTGACCTCTGTTCACAGGTCAAGCTTAGTTGCACACCCAACAGCAGCAGCTGACAATAATGCAACACGCACTGATGGTGATCTCGAAACCGAGGAAGACGTTGCGCCGTGCAAACGCCCAAAGTTGGATGACACATTCCGGGAACGGGAGGCGGAAACACTGCAGTCCCCTGTGGAGCCAGAGCTGCTTTGTCAAGCCTTCGCTCTCTACGGCAGCTGTCTGACTGGCTCGTGTCCCCGTGGACAGATCTGTTCGTTGCAGATACGGGAATGTGGACGGAGCACACTCGGTGTGCTTGTTCCTTTTCTACCCACATGGCTGTGCCTCAGGTCTCTGACTATACAAAGCTGCTGTAAGTTCAGAGAAAATATACATTGTTTGAGTGGACTGGACTGAATACACTGATAAAACTCGTCTCTCACTATGCTTTCATTATGCTACAATGTAGACACAATCTATCAGTCAATACCAAGAGCGAATCCAACAGTTAGTTTAAACTACTCCTTAAACAGTAGAGGTATGGTCAGGGAACATCGGAACACTTTCCTAATTTAACTGTTATTATAATTCTCATAGGTTATGAGAT
The DNA here is from genome assembly GCA_900323295.1 of Molva molva. Classification (NCBI taxonomy): domain Eukaryota; kingdom Metazoa; phylum Chordata; class Actinopteri; order Gadiformes; family Lotidae; genus Molva; species Molva molva. Next base: position 7,961 of record OOFG01000466.1, on the reverse strand, counting down.
GTATGAAAGTATGTAATGTATGTAATTTGTGAAGAATAAAAATGGTGTATGTTGTTTTGTGTTCATGCACAGGGATCTTCAGGGTGTCTGAGGTGCAGTCGTTGGCCAAATCTCTCAAACAGCTGTGGCAGACATCCAGGAGCTCCCTGGTGGACCTGGGCGTGGCTGTCCTGCCCCAGACTGCCCTCATGGAGCTGCTGCTGGACGCCTGCCCTGGCCTGCACTCCCTCTCCCTGGAGATCCATCCGCTGGATGTGGACCCCGGACCACGTGGATCTGGGATGACCCATGAGCCCACTGACCTCCAAGGTGATCGGAGTCTCAACAAGATATTTATTTAGTGATCCCAGGCAGGAAATTCAGGACAAATGTGTGAGAAAATAAAATAGCAGTCTTAGCTTAGTTATTATGATGAACCTTAAAACAGCAAAACTTATTATTGGTGATTATATCACCATGTCACCATTTATCAGATGCAGCCTACGTTTCTTGGTCTCCATGCTAAAAGGAATTAACCTTTCCTATTCAAGTAAAACTAACAATGACATTTTTCGAACCATTTGAACAGAGTTGTCTCTAAAGAAGCTTTCTGTGAAAGTCCCCCAAGTGTTGGCAGACATACACAGCATTACAGCAGTGTTGAAGCACTCTCCCCATCTCACGTCGCTTCACATCTCCGGGATCAGGCTGCCCACTTCCTCTTCCCACCGTGACCTCCTCAGTAGCATCTCAGGTATCGTTTGACCTCTTGGGTAAAGGTTAATTTATTTAATTTATTTATTTGTTGTTTGTTAGTTGGAACACTGATACCCCCGATACATCTTTGTGAAAGGGAAATCTGGTTTAATCCTTTAAAAGAGAAAAACAGTAGCCTGACAATCAACCTGAATTATTCAGTCTGAAGTTGCTTCCTTGTGAACCGTTTTCAGAGACCTGGCGGGCCTAAACCAATCTCAAAAGCGATTCCACAAGTGATGTCGCTCTCTTTTGTTTATTTGAGCCAATATTTCTCTATTTTTCAAAGAAGCTGCAAAAGGAGAAACCATCGATTTCCAAGATACCTTGAAGAAAGAATCCAAACTTTTTGATGTCAACAATGTCAATAAACTGTCTCTATCTGTTTAGAGTCCAACCATCGCTTACGAACTCTCCACTTGGAGGACCTTAACCTAGCTGATTGTCACCAAGACATCTTGAAACTTCTCAGAAACTGCATGTTGGAAGGTAATGGATCGCTCTCTAGGACAACATATTACAAGAAGATACATGATTATATGCATTTGTATAATCATATTTAAAATCAAGAGGTTGCTTCAAAAAACGTTTTCAGTTATACCGAAGGTACAGCAGTCAGCTGATTACCAGTCAATTATCCTTTACTCTTTCTGAATCCGGATCCCTGATCAGGGTTCACCAGATATGTGTTTCTGCAGTGGGACTGCAGATGAAATTAGCAAGATGCTATTATCGGGTACAACGAATTTCCTCTCGTTGAGACTAATGGCTTTTGCACATTATCCATGACAAACTGAAACAAATCTAAACAACAAAGTAAGTAGGATACAAGTCATTGACATCTGCTTGTTCCCTCTCTTCTGTCCAGAGCTGTCGTTGAAGGATTGCAGGCTGCTTGAAAAGTGCAGCGACAGAGAGTCCTATTTACAACAGCTTATAGATTCCCTGAAGCAAGTGCGTTCCCTCCAGTCCCTAGGCCTGTCGCAGAATCGCCTCGGTAATCACAATTTGACAGGAAAAATAGTTGATTTATTTTATAATACCATGGCATTTGCAACAACGTACCAATACAAATTGTACTTTTGTACTTTACCCATGCATAAAGCCATTTTACTGTACATCTTGGGAAATCTTCTTTATAATTGTTATGATTACATTTTGCTCATGAAAAGTTAAAGGATGACTTCAGGATTTTTCAACCTTGACCCTATTTTCCCATCATTTTGGGTCTTAGTACCTAATGCGGACAACAATTTTTGAAAATCCAGTATTTAGCTAAAGGGCTTCAGCCATTTCAGCCTAGAACCCTATGGGGTAATAGCGCTCTGTCAATGTATGTCCTCTTAAAGTGCTTGTTTCTGCCACTGACAGGCTCTGATTGTCAATAAATGTGTCTGACAACATTCTGGAAAGGATCCCTAATGAGAAATATAACTCTTCTTTACCTTAGGCTTGATACGGTCTGTTTATTATTGTGTCTAACCAAATCTCGCTTAAGGAGACGTCTCGTTCTGCAATTTGAGTTGCATTGTTTCCATTAAAAACTCAACCCTCCTTCACCCAAATCTTTTTGATAACACAACACTATTCTTTCTGTAGTCCAACACAACCTCTCTTGCCAGCACTCCTTTCTCTAACTCTCACTCATGTTTCCACCGTTCTCTTCATGCAACAACTCAACTCTCACAAGATTTCTCCCTGAGCAAGACTTGGTTAGACAGAATAACAAACAGACCAGACCAAGTGAAAGGTAATGAAAAAAGTTATTTTCATGGAAGGGATCCTTTCATAATGTTGTCAGGTACTTGTATAACAATCTGAGCCTGTCAGCAGCAAAAACAAGCTATTTTAGAGGACGTACATTGACGGGGCGCTATTGCCCCATAGGGTTACACTGCTGCCTGTTTTGCGGCTGCAACGGCTGAACCACTCTTACTCAATACTGGACCAATTTCAAAAATGTTTGTCTGCATTAGTCACTTAGACCCAACATGATGGGGAAAAAGTTGAAAAATCCCAAAGTAATCCTTTAAGGGCCTGGTGAAATCAGTGAACAGTAGACAACAGAATCCTCATGTCTGCTTGCACCAACAGCAAAGAGCGCCCCAACACTTGCAGAGCTCTTCACAGGATCTCCCTCCAGTGCAGTGAAAAGGTTGGACATAAGGCAAGTGTGGGAATTATGATCCTTTAGAAAGACTTTATGAAAGAGTAATGCTATGTTTATAGATTGCTGAGCAGGGATTGAGAGTCTGTAGCCTTGATAGAGATTTTATGACTGGTACAAGTCATGTCATTACTAAAGAAAAACAAAACTGTAAGCTCAAGGAGCTGGCATGTGGCGATAGGAGATGTTTAGTTTTCACGTAATGGAAGCCTTTTAGTGAACGGATAAACAAGGGCTTTTTTCAGAGGAGAAGGAGTTTTTGCTTTACTTCCAAGTCCAACCAGATTCAAAGAGTTCAAGAGCATCACTTACTTATTTTAATCTGATTGGCTGGAGTTTTTTGAACGAAGTAAGGCCCATATTTGGGAATCAATTGCTGCCCATTGTGAAACGCAAACTTAAATATCTGGATGGTCTCATGAGGCTAGGATAGGATGGCAGCAGCATACTTTCAGTAGAATTCAGGGGTGGAGCTCATTTGCACGTTCCAAGTTCGCCTTCACGCTAGAACCTGATTGTATCCAGCAAATTTCTTCCTTTAACTTCTGTCTTTTGACCCTGGACAGCTCGAACTTCATACAGCCAGCTGAGCTGTTGGAGTTGGGACAGCGGCTGCGGACGCATCCTCCGCAGCAGCGACTGACCCTTGACCTCAGGAAGAACCCCTGGGACCGTGACCGAGAGACGTGGCATGATGCACTCCGGACACTTCGCCCGCTCTGTGACTTTCTGACTGATGGATGGAAATCCAGAAACACAATGGCTGACCACATAAGCAATATGTGAAACAAAACTGGTGGCTAAATATGGCAGTACAACCCAAAAAACATTTCGTTTTCTAAAAAGACCAATCAAAATGGTTTCAGTTTTTTAGAGATATTCACTACCAATGAGAATGTGAATCTGCAGCTCTTACATCCACCCTGTGCCCCTTTTCTTAAGGGGTAAAGATGCAATTAACTGCTCACTGTTTTCTCTAATGGAATGCTATTGTACTCATACCATCAGCAATAAAACAAATTAAATATGTTATAACATATTGACGACATGAAACCTTTACATTAATGTTATATGCATGTTAATATTTGAACAGTCAATTTTAATGACTGGTGCTGAGGTCACTGCCTTAAGAAATGCAGCTCAATGGGCCTAAGGTCTGTGATGATGGCACACATTTGTAATAGAATTGAAAAATACAATTTGTGGACGGTTACTGTAATTGTAGAACTATGCTAGATGCTGGGATGATTTTTGGAATGATTCCAGTAAATAGGGTTTCAGTTGCACTGTACTCTAACAAATCAGACTTTAGATTATTATCTCAAATCTGATGGCAGACGAGCACAAATCTGGGTGAACGTGGCGTTAAACTTTGTTTCGCTTCATATTTGTTTTGACCAATGACGTTGTGGGGACTGGGATCTGTAGGCACATAATTGCGGAACACAAACTCGGCCAACAGTAGTAAACTGTAAAAGGTGTTTGTACCGGTTTCAAATCAACAACGTGTAGACTGGCTTTCTTCTGTAGAATATAGCAAAACAGGAAGCAAGGCGTTACTCCGCCCCTTGCAGTTTCTGGTTTCCGGCCCAGGCTCTGTGACATCTCCCCCCAGAGGTTCTGTTGTAACATAGTAGGACTCCTGGATCCGAAATGAGTTGCACTGTAACTTATCGGACTTCTTACAAGATTCCACTTCAGTTATAATTTTTTTTCTCTGATTTCCACATGCTTAGTTCATTTTATACAGTCCGTTTACATTTGTAATAAATACATTGAAGTATTGGTGTGGTGAGGCCAATTTCAAATACAACATAATTTAGCCTTGGTATACAACATTTTTTAAACACTGGCGAAATTACAGGTGTGGTAGGCGATGTATAGCCTACATGTATGCAAAGTAGCCAACAATGATAAATTTTTATCTGATATAATATTGAAAATGTAAATAGATTGGTCTGGTTTTTAAGGTTAATTGTTATTTTCCATGCTGTACCATCTTATATTACCAGATTGTCATATGTCACAACATTTCAAATGGGATTCCTTGGGTTAAGAGTTCAATATGTTTTTTTATTAAGATATACTATAGACAAGGGCAACAATTCCCTAAAAGAAAGAAACAACACTAAACAATTTCAATATTTACATGAATGACAGAAACATGATGCCATGCTTTTTTTTTGTGGCACTTTTCTTGAAGTTCTAGATAAAGAAATAACTCTGCTCTGACTATGGTGTCTGAGGTCATCCAGTGTTTACTAGATTCAGTTTTCCAGTCAACAGCTAAAGTAGTAGCTAGGAAAAGACTAGGAAAAGATCTGGCCAAATTCACTCTTTTCCTTTGCGTCATAAAATGTCCAACTCTGCAAAAGAAAACATAGGAGCAGTCTTCCGTCACACCAACCCTTTCTGGTCGTCGTGAGAACGCTGATGGAAGACGAAGGACACGGCGGCGTCCCAGGACGCCTGCAGCACCCGGTCCCTCAGCCCCCTCTTGTCGGAGCAGTGGTGCCACTGGGACAGGTCGCCGGTGCAGTCCGAGTCCTCTGGGGGCGCTCGCACCTGCCTGCCGTTGACGCAGCGCCGACACTTGAACCTGGCGAGAGACGGCCGCGCGGGGGAGGGAGGGAGGAAGGGGAGATAATAACACGCTGTATTACAGGTCTTTCGGGAACATGTATTACACCTTATATACAAACACCCTTTTAAAAAGGACAACGCCGGTCTGGGTGATCTCTCCTGGCTTCACTAAATCATTAGTAAGTATTAGCAATATCATTTGTCAAAATCACCTACTTGTACTGATTCTGCCGAAGAGCATTTAGCATGAGCGCGCCCACTTCAAATGTAAACAGCAATAGAGCACTTTTGCCTTTTGGAATCCATGTGCGTTTATCTTATAAATAAAATGAATCATTTTATTAGGAATAGAGTGTCAGTGTTTTACTTGTCATGGGTATCGCTGGTCGTCTCCTCATTGAGCAGGAACAGCTCGCGCAGCTCGCCCAGGGAGAAGTGGCGCTCTACGTCCTGCTCCTCGTCCACCACACAGCTGCTCAGGGCCTTTTTATGGGCTTGCCTCTGCAGAATCTTCTCCTCTATTGTACCCGTCTGGCAAGCACATACAGTCAAATGTGAGTATAGCAACAACACACTATCTATTCAGTTAGTTTCATTTTCTTTTTAGTTTCACTTTATACTTGTTTTATTGGTTTTTATTTTACTTAAAGGGTTTATTTTCAAAAAATGCGTTCAGTGACAAGTAATTGTGTGTGTTTGCTGCCCATGAAAAGGACAGGATAAATTCCCAATGAAACCAAGTGGAAATAGGAAAACATGCTGAAAAGGGAGACATTGTAGGACCTATTTTTAGGATGGTATGTTAAATAGGTGTTGGAATGAGCAGATGAAACAGAACAGCAACTTTGCTACGTTTGCAAAAGGGGTAGGTCACGAGACCTGATGATATAAACGTGTGTGTGTGTGTGTTAGTGTGTGTGCGTGGTTCTTCTCACAGATAGCAGTCTGTAGATGTAGCAGGTCTTCAGCTGACCATCTCTCCACACACGTGCCATAGCCTGCTCATCGTTGGCTGGATTCCAGTCGGGATCGAACATCACCAAGCGGTTGGCACCAATCAGATTCAGGCCACACCCACCAGCCTTGCTGCTCAGCATGAAAATAAACTCTGGATTCTAATGAAGAGGAAAGGGGGAGAGGAGCAATGGTAGTCATACTTATTACACCCAAGGCAAAAGAGATTTGTTGAATGCAGAAGAGCATGTTGGGGTGTAACTCACGGATGGACTGTTGAATCGTTCCACAATCTTTGCCCTTTTCTTTATGGACATGGTGCCGTCCAGTCGAACGTAGAGATAACTACAAATAATAACAAATAAAACACAAGTATTAACCTTGACAAATACATTATAGAACTATTAAAAGGTACCTTCATGGGTTTCAGTTACCTGCGACATCTGCACAGCTTTTCAAACAGATCCAGGGTTTGAGTGTAGTTGGAGACCAGCACCACTTTGTCGTTTGTTGTGGACCTCGTCATTGCCAGAATGTAGTCAAGAACCAACATTTTACCTGAAATAAGGCATCTAAATGTTGTGAACACATCATCATGGCTGATGATGTGAAATCATCATCAGCTGTGTGCACATTAGGCCATATAAATAACACCCTACACCTTTCTCCTTCATTGGCTTTGGCTCTTAACTCAAATTTAATATGTATTCACATATCCCCAGATTCCCCACAGTAAACACTATGCTATGACATGCCAAATTGGCTATTAAAAGATACAAATATGTAAATGTGTTGCAAAATAAAATGTAACACCAAACTTTAGACAACTAAATAGAACGGCAGCATGGTGTTAATAATTCTTACCAGAAAGTTGAGGTTCCACAGATTTCAGACTGTATCCGGCAGGGAAGATATCCAACGCTCCTTCAAAGCCTTCCGCACCCTCCATGCACTTCTCATAGATTAAAGCCGGGTCTAGAACAGAAACAAACGCTTCTTAACTTGTTACTCCTTTATATTTGACCTCTTAATGGAACCTACTGTTTTGTATTTAGATGAGCGAGGGAATGAAAGACCATCAGAAGAAGGTTGTTTGGTAGGTTTTGTTGGCAGTTAAATCTTGGTCCTGTTTTGACTTTATCAAAAGGGTGAGCTGTATGCAATATTCTATGTATTGATCCAACATATAAATGCCTATGGTGGATATGTATCTCATAAACAGAAATGTTGATTAGGCAGTTTTGACTGGAACAGTAGCATGTATTCCCTTGTGTCATATATTTCTGACACTGGTGTAATAGAGAATACAAACCGTAGTGTGACTTTGATATATTGCAAAAACTTACGATTGCACAGTTTCTTGAGTGTCGTGATGGAAGACAATGAGGACACACTTATTTTGCCTTCCTGGAGAGTCTCGACCGGCTTGGCCTGCATCAGAAAACGCTTGTAAAGCTCTGACTGAAGAGGGGTCAGCCTGGAATGAACCGGAATAGAGACTGGTTACAACACACACAGATCC
>OOFG01000465.1:0-10703 GCA_900323295.1 Molva molva | reverse complement strand
GAATAAAGCTCGGAGCAGTCGCCCCATATTTAATAGAAAGTCAAAGATCGCCATCTAGTGGTATGTCTTAAGATTGTATCGAGAGAGTGACGTCACTACATTAATTTTCCAAGCAAGTGCACTAAACATGAATACATTCTGCATAATGTGCTCAAGTAATACATAATGTAAAAGCTGAAATCAATGAGGCGAACTCAATCAATGTCAGCAACATCAAGAGGTTGCTGACAATTGTGAGATGTATATGTGTATATTTGTTGTAATTCACATTCTATACATGCCCACAGATACACCGAAAAAAAAACACATGCCATTTTATTTCTAGAGTGAAATCTTTAATTCATTTTTAGAGTTCCATCTCTGAAAGGAGCTTTGACGTGTTTTCTCCTTAAAAGAGTTGAAGAGGGGGTCACAATGTTAGCCCACTCATCTTAACCCGGAAGGACTTTGATTTATGTAATAACTCTTCTTAAAACATAATCGGAGTCCCTAATTGGTTTATGACTTAACTGCACAATACTGGCAACTGGCTGCCGGCTGGTGTTACTGGAAATATACCAGTAATTAAAATTGAGCCGTGAGTGACTGCCATGTTAAAAAAATGGCAGTGCATAATAGTGGACAAACAAAAATAGCAACAGCACAACCATTGAATTGTTGGCTACGTGAAAACGGCTGCATTGAATAATCAGTAAGCAGCCTTGGCAGCTCTTCTACCACTGTACTATTTTATATAAGAACTGTGTATTTGAGCAACAGGAAAGGCATTAGGCTGGCTTGACTGGCCCTGACCGCCCTGACATTACCTTATATGGCATTGGTTTGGCAGTGGCAGGGACTGACTAGCCTGGCTAGAGCCAGCCTTGCACATCAATTATTAGAGACTGGTAGAACCAATCTAGGGACTGACATTGCATACAACCCATTGTTCGGATAACCAGTTAAACTAATCCTACCTTTGAACCTATACCATTTTTATTCAGTAGTCTTTATTAGGTACTCACAGAGTATCTGTTGATACCTATTGTTGTTGTAAGGATTCCTCTTATTATTGATCCGGATTGGTAACGCCTATAGCTCAGCCCCTGATTGGGCAAAAGTTTTCAAATTTGTCAACGACATTTGTATTCCGTGTAAGCAGGGGTCCAAAACATTTGGTTCCATTTCACCCATAGGGGGCGCTTTAATTTGCGTACAAAGTCAAACGATCAGCACCGACGCACCGATGGAGGAACACTTCTGAAACTTATATACATGCTAAATGCCTTTACCTCTTATAAGGAGGACCAGTGTAGTTAAACTGGTAGTGCGTAGCATTAACAGTGTCAAGGTCAGTGGTTTGGTTCCCACTGTCTTCAGAACACTCAATAGCATCCGCCATATATCTGTTATGTTAATCAAAAAGTAGGTTTAAAGACAAATACATGTAAAAATGCTTTTAGTGTAAATGGTATAGATTGCTTTTTTGGTTTACTTTTTTAAAATTTGTTTATTTGATTCCTCTTTTGGATCAGCAGGTGAGCTAAACAGGACCATGTATCACGCATGTTTTTGCCCTATATTTACAAAGTGGTCCCTTCTAGCTCAACTGCATTAACACTGCCAAGGTCAGTGCTTCGGTTACTACTTTCTTGAGGACATGAAAAAACATCAACCAAATCTCATGTGTTACATTAATACTCAAGTAGGTTTAAGGTTTATATTACTCTTTTGTTGTTATTTTTCTACTTATTTTTAACCAATTTATTTTTATTACTTTTTTTTTGTTACTTTTTTGGGATTACTTTTTTGGATTACTTTTTTTGGATTACCTTTTATAATTACTGATTTAATAACCTTTTTTTACTTTTTTGATTATAGATTAAAAAAATCACCCTGATTATGTGTGTTTTCCATATATTTGCTGAGTGATCCCATCTAGCTCATCTGGTAGAGCATAGCATTAACACTGCCATGGGGAATGGTTCAATTCTCAGTCTTTTGATGAAAGAAAATGATGCCAAAATTTGTATCAAATAACGTAATCCAAAAAAGAAATCTATGCCTTTTGCACTAACAGCATTTTCACAAGTATTTGTTTTTAAACCAACTTTTTTATTAACATAATAGATGAGTTTCGGTGGATGCTATAGTGTTGAGAGAGTGGGAACCGATCCACTGACCTTGGCAGTGTTAATGCGAAGCAATTGAGCTACCGTGACCACTCAGCAAGAGGCAAAAACACATAAGCCAGGTTGTTATTATTTTTACGAAAGACTATAATCAAGAAAATGTATCAAAAAATGTTATAAAAAAAGAGTAATCCAAAAAAGTAATCTGCACCTTTCAAACTAAGAAGCATTTTTACAAGTGTTTAGTTTTAAACCTACTTTCAAATACATGTAACATATATAAAATTTGAACTTGCTTTTTAGTGTCCAAAAGACAGCGGAAACTGAACCACGGACCTTGAGCGGTGTTAATGGGATGCACTACCAGTTGAGCGACGGGATCACTCGCAAAAAGAACGAAGAAACACATTGTCAGTGTGTAAAGGGTAGTTTAAAAAAATCATCCAAAAAAAGTAACCTGTACCTTCCCAAATAAAAAGTATTTGTGTGCTTGGTTTTAAACCTACTTTCGTATTAATGTAAAACATGAGATTTGGTGGATGTTTTTTAGTGTCCTGAAAACCAAACCACTGACCTTGGCAGTGTTAATGCTGTGTAATACCAGTTGAGCTAGAAGTGACAACTTTATGAACATAGGGAAAACACACACACACTATTCCCTTTATTTCTTATTATAATCAAAAAATATTTAGTAGTTTTACCTCCTTTTTATGTGTTGTCCCATGTAGCTCAAGTGGTACTGAATATAAACACTGCAAAAACTGCAGTGTTTTGGTTCACACTGTTTTTATGACACAAAAAAGCATCAATCAAATAGTATATGTAACATTAATACTAAAGTAGCTTTAAACCAAACACTTGTAAAAATGTTTTTAAGTGTAAAAGGTATAAATTACATTGTTAGGTACATTTTTGGGATTCCTTTTTGGATTGTATTCTTTGGTTTAAAAAGGTAACACCATGACTAATTGTTAAATGTTTGTAAATGTAAAAGGCATAAAATAATTTTTTGGATCCCTCTTTTTGGATTACTTTTTTTTATTATATATATATAATGATATTCTTTGATAAAAAAAGAACACCCTGACTATGTGTGTTTTCCTTATATTTGCTGAGTGACCCCGTCTAGCTAAACTGGTAGTGCATGCCATTAACACTGTCACGGACAGTGGTTCGGTTCCCTCTGTCTTTATGACACTAATATTCTAATAATAATTTATTACACTAATAATATGCTTTTTTGAATACCAACCAGACCCAGTGTACACCAGTAGTTCCCATCCTTGGGGTCAGGACCCCACTTGGGGTCCGCTGATATGCATATGGAGTCACATGAGATGACTGACATAAGCTATAGGTATTTGATGCCATTTGATGCTAACCCTTTTAGCAAGCAAGCTCAGAGGCACGTTCCCTCTTGCCCATACACACACAAAGACTATTGCCTATGCAGGATACAAGTACATTTTAGCAAAGCCCAGATTATCCTTTGTAAAGAACAATGCAGTATATAGAACCAAGCAGGCCTATAATTAGCTGTGGTTTTGTATGCACATACTTAGGCCTACAGTATATGTCCAGTCATCAACATTACCCAAATGTGCAGTTCTTCCGCATCAATGTTCAAACCATAAATCTCGACTAGTGACACACAACACACACAGACACACACACAGTTGCAGAGTCCCTAATTGGTTTATGACATTAATGGCAGCTGGCTGCCAGCAGGTTTCTTACTGGAAATATACATCAGTTATTACAATTGAGCCCTTAGTGACTGCCATGTTAAAACAAAGGCAGTGCATAATAGTGGACAAACAAAAATAGCAACAGCACAACCACTGAATTGTTGGCTATGTGAAAACGGCTGCATTGAATAATCAGTTAGCAGCCTGGGCAGCTCTTCTACCACTGTACAACACAACCATTGACTTGTTACCAAAGTGAAAGTGAAAGTGAATTATAGACGGGTGCGAATTGGGCTGTGATATCCCTTATATGGTTCCAATATGCTACACATATTATTACGGTAATAAAATGTATAGTACATCGGAAACCCTGATTGTAAGCTATAATTGACAACAGTTGTGTATGGTGAAAATGTATTTATGTAAATCTGGATTTTGATATTCACATCCAACCAAGCCAGTAACATGACTGCTTGTCACTGGATTATACAATTGTTCTTAAAACCTAGCCCACTGCAGTTGTCATTTGTGACTCAACCCATAGGAGGCGCAAATAAGCGGCTGCACGTCATTTGATATCTCCTTCTCATGACAGTTTTTGGTGATAGGCCCATATGGGGCCATTATTGTAGCACAACTATTTACAAATGTGAGTGTAGAGTTGTGTAGGTGTATCTAAATCTGTTGATGGATGAACATGTTATTTTACTTGGCGTGAGAATTATTGTGGTGGCCTGAGAGCGTGATATGAATAATATGGCGAGCGTCACGCCAGATGAGTGATATATAGCGACGCTGCCTTGCCCCGTTCATTTTGTGGAAAGATGCATCCGTTGGCTGTGTGGCTTGGTTGTGTTGATTTCAAACCAACCTGAAACAGCTATATAATGATCAAGTTTCGTTGGCCAGTTGTAACGTGCAAGTGTAGAGCGCACGGATCCACTAAACGAACAGAGCCTATGGAGAATACCACGTGACGTGTGTGCATGTTTCGGCAGTGTGTGCGTAAAGAGAAAAGAGTGCAGAGCGGAACAGTCAGACACAGAAAGAGAGAGCCAGGGTTCTCCCCAAATAATTTAATAGTGGCGCTGCGCAACCATGTAACCTTCCAAATACATTTAGCTGATGGCGCTGCGATGCGTGCCAAGGTTTTTAAGTGGTGAATACAATTTAGTACAAACTCAATGTGAATGTAATGGTGACTTAAAGTGCATCGGGTCTATTAACTGTAAACCTTGGGAGCGTGTTATCTGAAGCTAATTCAGCCTTACACGTTCACCACCGGATGGAGCCAACGAGCCGAGATAAGCCAGCTCCTTACTCCAACAGGCCTCCGTTACTGAACGCACTTTCCTGATGGTAGCGTAAACATCTGCTCTGCACTGCAGAATAATACAACTATAATTGTGTTCTACTGTTGTAGTGTCACACCTTATAATTCAGACACTGAAATATTTGACATTTTGAATTGATGGTATGCATAAATTGTTGTGGAAGTGTATAGAGATGTACAGATCGTACACATCATTAAAAAAGTTGTTCATACATTTGCTTTACTACGTCTCCAATGACCTATTTGACCCCTAATACTTCCATATAACAGAAAGGGTTATTGACGAAGTCTGGATATAAGCATGCAGTGAGTCAATTCTCTCCAGGAGGGCAAGCCCAGCTTCCTATCCTATACGTTTCTTTTTTTCTCCTTTCCTAGGCAGGAAAAAGGTTACATTCAACACTGAAGGTTTGTCAAACATCTCGGAAGGGCCTTTGTCATTGAGGAACATTTTGTTTGACTTTAAGTTTAATATCCATGATCTACAAGTTAAAAGTTATACTTCTCTTGTCATAGTTGACTGGGTTGTTGCTCTTTGACTTGAGGTGGTTGCCCTCAGTGCACAGAGTCAAATACAGAGTCAGATGAGGTGGAACATGAGGATGAGGACAGAGATCCACACCATGCAGCCTGAACGGCATCCGTTAAACAAGAAAAGGACAAGTAATCTTCTTCACTGTGATGAAGGTGAGGGCATTATTGCTGTGACCCGACTCTTTAAGTGCAAATGCAACCATGGTGATTATGGGATTGGATAGAGGTGTGTCTTTATTATTTGCAGTATGGCCTTTGCTGTTTAAACTAGACACAAATCTGAGTTTTCAGCATTGAGAAGGCTGTGTTATCGACCATAGTGAACTGTATAAACTCTCCATTTTATAGGTTGTATCCAATTATTATTTGCCCTTTTGTATTTTTGAGTTAATGTATTTACACATTTAAAAGGGCTCCCTTTCCATCACAGTATCATTGAATAAGTCCAGGTACTGTATAATGTGTCTGGTTAGTGTTTGATGGTTTTGAATTTAGCTTGTCGTCTAGCTTGTAAATTTGCTGCTATATTCATCTTTTATCCGTGAATGTGTTTCCGGAGATGTGAATATGGTGCGTGAAAGGCCAGCAGATCAGAGAATGGACCAGCCGAAGATATGGGTCGGTCGAAGGCTCTGGTGAACTCCACAGTGATTGAGGACACACCTTCAGCCCCACCTTCAGATGTTTGGGCATCATATTAACAGCCTGGCTGGAGACTCAGCGACCCCCATAGTATGTGGTGCGTAGTACAGGCGTGCATATCAAACCATATTGATAATTACACAATATTTGGTTATAAAGTAATACATAATCGGAATAATTAAGCACTACATATTCGTCATAATTAAGCAAAATGATTAAACGATATCCTGCTCATGTCCTAAATGTTATTTGTTTAATGAGTTATTCCTATTAAACCACCACCAGCACTCTGCCGGTCACCTGGCCGAACCACAGAGCTCGGCCGTCGCTCCCCGACCCCACAAGGCCCTGGCGACCCAGGGCCCAGCTGGGACCCCCCGCGTCACCCGGACCGACAGAAGAAGGGCCCTGAGGAACCCCCTCGAAGCGGTCGATGCCACAGAGGCAAAACACAGGAGGTTGGAGGCTCAGCCTGGGCCGTGTTCCACACTGGACACGCCTGTAGAGCTACTGGCGCTGAGGATAGAGGCATAGAGGCATGTCATAGCAGCATTCCTAAAAAATATACTTTTAAATATGTGGAGGTAAAATCTAAACCCTAGAACCCTGATAAAGTAGGAAATGTATAACTAATACAAGATGTGACAACTAGTACATAGGGGTAGGTTGTTTTCTGTTCTCTCCTGTGTTTCAATGTCCAAGACCCAGGGACAGATTAAAAACGGCCAGTTACAGTACCTCTGTCGTTATGTTACCTGGTTGACCGGATACTATATTCTGCTGGCATAGACCTCCATTGGTGTGTCCAGACGCACATTACAAATACGAGTGTATATGATTATTCCTGGCATACTTTTAATAAAGCTGCTGCGTTTCTCAAGGTACAGGCTGCCTTTCAGTCACATCTCAGCTCCAAGCACTGGCTGTGCCCTTCTTTTTTCTTGTGTTCGACACGTCATAATCAGGAATTCGGGACCACTATATCCGCAGTAATCATTGATCTATATGCCCACCCGCAACCTGCTCGTGAATTACATGTAGGCCAATCTAAAAAAGAAATAGGGTGTATTTATGACGCAAAGATAAAAGCGGCTGGTCATTTTAATATAATAATTTGTAGCAGACACTGAGCAACAAGATCGAGCAGCTGCTTAAGGTCTTGGTTTGCTTCATTGTAATTTACCGCCATCTAGCAGAGTTTCGGGATTACAGCCCGGAGTTGTAATCTACCGCCATCTAGTGTAGACCCGGGACTACAGCCGAGGAAGTTGAAAAAATAAAGTTGAAACGGCATAAAACACAATTTACGAACATAGACTATACCCTATTTGGGCTGCATGGCCGATACAACGGCCTGAGATCGAGCTCATAATCACTCCAAGAAAATTACTGGTTGGTATGTTTTCTTTTGATCGACGTTTTATGGGTGTGATAAACAGCAGCTGGATGTCTTTGAGCATGAAGGTGAACCTTTCCGCTTGGATGGCGCACAAGTTGTTGTCCTCGTACTCGTAAAGACCGACCTGTTAAGAGCTAAGATAGCGGAACTCTAGAGGTCAGCCTTTAAGTCCTGGGCGTTTTCCCTCAGAATGCGCTGGAAGGGCAGTTGCGGATGTAGCCATGATGATCCTCAACTTTGCGACAGTTTACTTTGGTGTTCGTGTACGGAAGTCGCAGGGATTCAACTATATCGGCTTCCGTGTGCGCTGTTCCATGACCAATATGCAAAAATGTACGACGCCTCCTGAAGCCAAGACGACCATTGGCTGAAATATCTTCTCAAGCGCGCCATGAATTCAAACTAGAGCGCGCTCAAGTCAGGAGCCTTCTTATTGGACAACAGTTGGCAGCCTGTTGTCTGCACACATATAAGTCACGGTGTGTCGCCGGGAAACCTCATTCTGTTCTGAACGAGCTGAGACAAATATTAAATCATGTCTGGAAGAGGCAAGACCGGTGGCAAAGCCAGAGCGAAGGCCAAGACCCGTTCATCCCGTGCCGGGCTCCAGTTCCCCGTCGGCCGTGTGCACAGACTTCTCCGAAAGGGCAACTATGCTCATCGTGTCGGTGCGGGTGCTCCCGTCTATCTTGCGGCTGTGCTCGAGTATCTGACCGCTGAGATCCTGGAGTTGGCTGGCAACGCTGCCCGCGACAACAAGAAGACCCGTATCATCCCCCGCCATCTCCAGCTTGCCGTCCGCAACGACGAGGAGCTCAACAAACTCCTTGGGGGCGTGACCATCGCTCAGGGCGGTGTGCTGCCCAACATCCAGGCCGTCCTTCTGCCCAAGAAGACTGAGAAGCCCGCTAAGAAGTAACTTGGAAATCATTATAAACCCCAAAGGCTCTTTTAAGAGCCACACACATCTTCATTAAGGGCTATGTCTTGCTGAATGGCTGACCTCAACGCGTTACATTTCAACGAAATGTTCTTTAGCCCTAACGTTACCTAATAAACTTCTAGTGTTCAATCAAGAACTGGGAGGGGGAATCAAACTCTTTAATCTATAATAGGATGTTGAAATGTTAATGAATAATAGTTAATACAATAAACAATGTATTTATTAGAAAGATTAAATACTAAAGCCACGAAACGTATATTGGGATGAGTTACAAGAAGTGCTCTTGTACGCCTTTTCTATAGATTTATTTTTCTGAGATGGAAAATAACCTGATTGGTGTCCGAGCATGAGGTAGTCTACACAACACATAAAGAACCAGAAAATACATCAAATGGATTAATATGGAATAGAGTAGGCCTAATTAGGCCTAGGCCTAATAACGTCGCAGGACAATTGTTCATCCGCGACAACTGCAGCTTAAATATATTAAACCTTTTTTAATCATGATTAACAAGTCAGTATTATATGTATACATCCATGATGCACTTTAACTTGTAAACGTCACATCCGAGACCCTGGGCGGGGTCTGTACTGGAACTCCCGCCTTTCGTCTCTCTCAGGTCCTCAGCGAGCCCTTATTAACTCAAAGCGCATCGCTTAAATCATTCTGTCCAACCAAGCTGCTCTATCATGTCTGGCCGCGGTAAAGGGGGAAAGGGACTCGGAAAAGGAGGCGCCAAGCGTCATCGTAAAGTACTCCGTGATAATATCCAGGGAATCACCAAGCCCGCTATCCGCCGTTTGGCTCGTCGCGGCGGAGTGAAACGTATCTCCGGTCTGATCTACGAGGAGACCCGGGGTGTTCTTAAGGTGTTTTTGGAGAACGTGATCCGTGATGCCGTCACATACACCGAGCACGCCAAGAGGAAGACCGTCACCGCCATGGATGTCGTCTATGCCCTGAAGAGGCAAGGACGCACTTTATACGGCTTCGGTGGTTAAAATATCCTAAACAATTGTGACCCAAAGGCTCTTTTAAGAGCCACTCAGATCCACCTCAAAGAAGCTGAGTTCTTGTTAGAATTTGTGTCAAAGTTCTGCAATTACAGTTGATCGATGTAAGGAAACAAATTAACTTAAAGGATATACATAGTTGCCAGAAATCGCGCAAAACAAGTCCGATATAACAAGTGTCTGAAACATGGACAGGGGCGGACTGGGACAAAAAATCGGCCCTGGCATTTTGGACCAGACCGGCCCACCACATTCAATTTTTTTAACTTATTTTTTTACATAAGGATGCAGTCAGGTCCAGAATTATTGGATTCTCTGATAACAGACACAGCTGCATTGGCAATTAACAAAATTATGTCATTTTAAAAAGGGTGATTATCTTTCACTGTAGCCAACATTGTCTTTAGCCACCTAGGCTAAATAAAAACTGCCCCGAACTCATTTTTTCCAGGCCTAAAAACTACCTTAGCCTAGGCCTACAATTAATAACGAAATCAGAATGCTGCCCGCTGACTCACTTTTCATGTTGGTGAGTGATGGATTTACATTTACAAATACGCCTAGAATTATTGGATTCTTTTGTAAAGAGAATCCAGCTGCATTGTCATAACAGGCAATAGAGAAAATTATATAATTTTAAAAAGTGTGGTATTCATTTCTGTACATTGTCCCTAACCACCTACATAAAAACTGCCTAACACATTTTTCCAGGGCCAAAAAGTAGCTTAGCCTTGGGCTAGCCTACTACTCACCCCACAAACAATAATAGTCTAATAATGAAATTAGAATGCTGCCCGCTGACTTACTGTTATTGTTGGTTTTAAAAGACTATTTAGTTCAGGGTGGAAGACAGAAGTAGGCTACTAACGTAGGCTTATTTTCTCATCCAGTCAGTGTACATGTAAGGCAGTTGCCTAGTTGCACCGCTAGGTAGGGCTAAGGACAAGTTTGTAATTTGATTGTCCTCCGGTAGACCGTAGGGTTGGTGATTTTCGCGTTAGACGCTATTTTCTTTCAGAATGCGTTGCTAAATCCTACA
>OOFG01000445.1:0-16419 GCA_900323295.1 Molva molva | reverse complement strand
GATGGAGGGAGGGAGGGAGGAGGGAGAAGGGAGGAGGGAGGGGGACTCCAGCTCTCTGGAAACACACTGATAGCGCCATGCTATTGTCCGACCACAGAACCTAATGGCTTTGACATTATGAGTGCAGTGGGAACGAGACGCGCGGGCTGAGGGAACCGAGTGATCTGCTGTACGGTAGAATTACATTTGGTCTCGAACCCCCCATAAACAAATTCAATTATAAGTTGAGAAATGTGCACAATATAGGAGGGATGCATGATAGGTACCGTGCAGGCGTCCACGGGAAGTTGATCCGCAGGTTACTGTTCGCCCGCGTCACTGTGATATGTGGATGTTATTTGTGCTCTGAATGAAATCAGCATTAGCCAACCAACTACATTTGGGTATATGCGCGTGTGTGTGTTTGTGTGCGTGGGGTATGTTGAAGTCTTCCTGCTGATATCGTCAACCGTAGCCAGCTGTGCTGTGGGCCTTACCATAAATCCCAGGGATTATGGAGACAGAGGGAAAGTGAGCTTCTTTGCAAACCTTCAAATCATCGTAATTAAACCGGAGCCTCCAGATGCAGACAAAATTGACTCAAACCCACTGGCAGCACGTGACAACGGCTTCTCTTCCACACAGAGGGAGAAAGTCGTGTTCCCCTATCAATCTGCCGTGGCAATCATAGATGGATATTTGGAAAATGAACAATTTCTGTTAACAATCATCTGTACCTTTTTTTGCCATATATAAGACCACACAAAGTCCTTTGGTGTTCGCAGGTCATTTTACTTAATATGTGAAGCAGAGACCTGAATCATTTAGTCCACACATAGATGTAATATTATTGCAGTCATTATATTATTTTCCTTTCATAGAAATCACTTTGATCTCGGAGTCAAAGAGCTCCAAGACGGGGCAATTTGGTCAATTTGTGCACAGTGCACCGCGTTAGGCTAGTGAATCAGTAGCACTGTCTCGTAACCACCGTGTCACATGGATAAAGGAATGCCTGAGCAATGCCTTGACGTTACTCTGGGCAGACTATCAAGCACAAAGACCCCAGTCCTATACCAAACACTTTGATGCTTTCCACAGTCGTACGTACAAAGCCAACATCTTTAAAATGAAGGACTCCCAAGAAACACTAAGAAATATAAAACACAAGAGTTCCCCACAAATGTATATCAAGTATGCTTTCAAATGAAATACAAACACATTAAAGATTTCTTGAAGCATTGCTTCAAACTAAAACCTTTTTTTAGAAATCCTTTGGTTTTCCTTGAGGCGTCAACCAGATTGGCAAAGTGACACTGAAAACATCCAAGCCCTGAAGACATAAATGCAGATGTCTGACAACTGCCTGCACGACACATCTAAGCCGATGGGTTTCCTGCTGTAGAGCTATGATCACAGCATGTGAGGCCCAGAGTCTGTCCAGGGTCATAGTCTAGTGTCTCAAAGTGTCTCCTCTTGCTAAAGTGGCTGAGTCAACATGGCGGCCGACGTGGCAGGTGCTTACGTGAGAGTCAATGAATGTGATATGACTCTCCTTTGGTCACCTAATACCTGCCAAGTCTCCCAATGCCCGGCAGGTTTTTCAAGTCAGGGGACTGCAGAAGCTGTTGAACAACAGCAGTCTGTGGAACACGTTACACACTTAGTCATATGCAAACATACATTCATATATATAAACACACAGAAGCTAAACAATGTAATGTGTGTAATGTGTAATGGATGCATTGTCAGCACGTACTACATTGTTAGGGATTACTAGTGCAGTTCTGTTGTTGTAATGACTAATAGGGCATTTGGAAGATTAATACCACAGGCTGTTCTGTAATGCATGTATAATTTTGTATGTATAGGCTTTTGCCAGGGTCTTTGAGTTTAAGTTTTCAATACATTTGACTGTTTTAACCATGATCGTTGAAAAACAAGTGTTATTTTAAGGTCTGTGCAATTCTATATCATGCATGAGATGCTGGAACATTACATTTGTTTGGGTAATAGGGAAGTATTTTAAATATTTGCTTAATCGTGGTGCACTCTATAGAAACCAATGCATCAAAGATGGGTGTGAACTTGAATCAGCGTCTATTCAACATCCACAGCATAAGGCTTGAAAGGTAAAGCTTTGACAAGCAAGGGGAGAGATGACCTCTCTGAATCAAGGCGGGCCTATAGTTTGTGATTTGGATCAATTGATCCCCTTTTAAAATCACATGTAGCAGTCCACATACATAACACCAACACATAACAGCTCACACCCACATTCCCAATCCAATAGAAGGTATAAATCACCTGGTTGAAATCGAATGTGGAAATAAAAAACAAAGCTTAAGCTTGGTGGACGTTTATATCAAAGCATCTCACAGTGCATACATTATTGGGTGGGTGGGCCCCATTTGGAATGGAACATTGGGGTGGAACCTCTAACCCTGGCAGTGCTAATGCCTTGCTCTACCAGTTGACCCCGACAAGACCCGATGGACCACAGGGGTCATTATAGATAGTGTGAGCCTATACCATCAGCTCATGGTGGACCAAGGGTTGAGGATAATACTCTCAGCATAAGGAAATGCATTGATTACCAGTACTGATAAATGTATTACTGGGGACTCAGAAGGATATATAGACGATGAACAGCGTTGCGATATTGATCAAGCATTCCTGCTGTTGACCAGGATGATGTACATTGATAACAGTCTGCCTGACTGCCTCAAGCAATTATGACAGACGCTTTTCAGTGTCAATATCACTTTTAAAATGACTGCATTTCCGATGTAGTGCGAACGGGTTTGGGGCTCTTACACAATGCCCCGGTACAATTCTATTCTTGATTACTGACACTTCAACGCCCACGCCACCAGTGAGTATAGCGTGTACCAACCAACCCACACTTTTACACTCTACGGAGCACACAGGTTAGGCTACACATGATCAGAATCAGATGAATCATTCCCCGTAGGTTTTTACATATCCCCTCAAAAATGCTAAACTAAACAATATGCCAGCAGCAGTAGGTATGCGATATATGATATGCTGATCTTGTAAGTGTAGGTCTACAATTGCAGATATTAGCCTACATTTGCAGCACGTTTGATAACTTACCCCATGCCTGCACGCTTGGTCATTCAAGGCTTTTACCCAGGCTCTCTGCCAGGGTTCCCCGAACGACTTGAAGGAAAACAGGGTGGAGAGTAAGCCTTTAGCCCCTGCCTCTGATGCAGCTCTTCCACTACGGCCTGGCCGGAGCCTGA
Organism: Molva molva; assembly: GCA_900323295.1. Lineage (NCBI taxonomy): Eukaryota > Metazoa > Chordata > Actinopteri > Gadiformes > Lotidae > Molva > Molva molva. Next base: position 13,174 of record OOFG01000445.1, on the reverse strand, counting down.
GCAGGAAGCCCCGCAAGCCCCCTGTGTGTGTCCGGTGATCATGGTTGATGGGAAGATGCCGGGCTGCTCTGTTGCCTACGAAATCCTTGGCCCTCCACACACGCACTGTGGCTAGCGAGTATTGGACGAGCCATGCCAACACTATAAACAAAGAAAGCAGGAAAAGCCCCACTAGACACCACCAGCAGCCTACGTTCTGGTCGGGCTTCATAGCGCTGTCCTTGTGCCGCTCATCGCTGTGAGGTGAACGGATCAGGGGACTGGGAGTCCGTGGGGTCAGCTGTGTCTGTAATGGGAGCAAGAAATAGTCCGTCTTTGTGCTTCATTCGCAGGCCAGTCGTAGGAAATGTTAAGGAATACGCAATCAGCAAGATGATATTCGGAGCGTATGCCCCTAAACTCCAAAGAGCGTGTTTTCCAGATCCGCGACAACAACGCACGTTACTAGACGAAGGTTCTGGTGCATTTTCAGCGCACTACATGTATATAACACTAACACAAAATGCCGTATGATGAGCGCAGAGGTTAATGAACAGCCGATATCGAGAAATAACTTTCAATGATAACACAAAGTTGACTATTCATTTAATTAAATAGACCTACCGCTTTACTACTGCATGTGGACAGTAGCGAAAGCATGAAAAGCCAATAGCTCAGTAGCGTGAAACAGGCTCCATGTTGATGTGTATCATTTCAATGTATTCCGTCTGACCGGCGTACATCAGCGGTGTTTCGGTGGGACCAGCCGCTGTCATCCAGCCATCCAACGAGTCTGCGCTCTGTTCACCCACCAGGACACATGGAATCTCCCCCAACCTCCGAGCCTACATTTGCCTTGACGATTCCTGTTTGAGCCTTCAGACGGCGCTATAAGCTCCAATACAATACACAATACACAGCCAATATCTGAGAGCCACGCTCACTAATCTTTTAAACGGGTGACCATAGAGGATATAATATGACTGTGAGAGGGGGTCATCGTGTAGCCTACATATTGCGTGGATAGAAGACTGTCATCGATATTGCACCTGCCAGAAGTAATTAGGCGTTATGACGGCTGGACTACCTTCAGTTCATTGCACCATAATATCTGCCTGCCCAATACACGTAAAACAGGGAATGTTTATCACTTATTTGTAACATATGAGAATACAAATATCAATCGATTTTTTTAGTTATCTGAATCCGTATTAAAAGGTTGCACAAATAACTTACCAACAGAGGGCAAACGTAAAAATAAAAGAGTTAATTACCAAAGAAGAAGAATAATAACTTCCGGTGTAACGTTGTTATTTGTCCGATCTCGAGATTGAACAGGAAGCTGTCTTAACCGAAACCACTGAAGTTGTATATATCATAGACATAATGACAGCTTGTCGTCTGAAACGCTAGAATGGATGATTTCCGTGGTTTGTGGATGTCTTTCTCATACACGGGAGTCACGACAATATTCTCAATGGATTGTATTCTACTCGCGTAGTTCGACCCGGAGGACACTGTCAAGGCTTATGTATCGATCGCTCGAAAGTCTAACTAACTAGATTAGAAACACTGATCGACAAACACGTTGTTCATCCAGAACCTAATCTACCAACTCCCGAAATCATGTCTCCAATACCAGTTTTACCGCTTATGATCAACTGTCTATTGTCAGCACTCGGGTGCTTGGCCACAATAAAACTCATTCCAGCGTTTAAGGACCATTTCATCGCTGCCAAATTGTATGGCATTGACATGAACAAAACGTCCAAAAAGCAAGTGTAAGTGTCTTTCATTTTTATTGTCGTCCATTTAGGATAACATAATTGTCACTTGATACCATCTGATTATGCTACGTCAGCGTTATGTTTGTGCTCTGATTCGGTGCTTAATCTGTCCCGGTTCAGTCCAGAATCCCAGGGTGTCATCAGCGGAACCGTGTTCCTCATCATCCTCTTCTGCTTCATCCCCGTGCCTTTCATGAGCTGCCTTGTAGGGGACCAGTGCACAGGCTTTCCACACGACGAGGTGGGTCGAATATAACTATACTTGAGAGCCCATCCGGGTACTCCACCATTGCATCATCCCCCCGCCCCTTTTTGGGTGAAATCAGTCATTTGACTGGCGGCCAATTCAAATTCTTTGCCAATTTAGATAGCATAAAATAAGAATGCCGTAATGCTTTTAAGCTATAAGGAGCCCAAATCCTATGGCCAGTCAGGCAAACCTTATGTTATTTCTTTGCCGATAAACTTTCAGAATCGTTGTATAAAAAGAAATTCAAGAAATTGGGATTTATGAGTGTCCTTTCAGTCTGCCTCCATCAAAGTGGACGAACAACCCCACCAAGTTTTTTCTATTTGGCACAGGCACTTTTACAGCGCTTGTTGTCACACCAAAGGGGGCATGGATGTTCTGAGGACAACTTATGCCTGCTCTCATCTATACTCAGTTTCGCCTCATATTCTTTCCTTTCCCTTTTAGAGGGCTAAGAGGTTAGGGGGTGTTGTATATTGTGTGCCTGTGAAGCCCCTTTTAGACTTACTGTGATTTACGGCTATGAAAATACAACTAACTTCACTTGACTATAAACAAGAGCTCTTCTGATGCTAATGTTGTTTGGTTTTTAACCAGTTTGTCCAGCTGATTGGCGCTCTGTTAGCCATTTGCTGCATGATCTTCTTGGGCTTTGCTGACGATGTGCTCAACCTGCGCTGGAGACACAAGCTGCTGCTGCCCACCATGGCCTCCCTGCCTCTGTTGATGGTCTACTTCACCAACTTTGGAAACACCGTCATCGTGGTGCCCAAGCCTTTCAGAGTACTGCTAGGGCTCCACTTGGACCTAGGCAAGGCACTCAGGGCGATTATTGAACTTATTGATAATGAACACGGTCTATTAGTCTATCAGAAACTTTTTACTTAATTTGTTATTATTATTATTGGTAGTAGTAGTAGTAGTCGTCCTATTATTTTAATCACTGGTGATTTACTTGCAAATTAATCTGTTATTAATAGTATTATTGTACTTCATTAATCCCAGTAAAGAAAATTAGGGATAATGTCATAATTATAAAGTACTTATAAATAACATAATATTACATATTATATTGGTATTTTAAAACTACATTTGCTCTGGTGTGCAGGTATTCTGTACTACGTTTACATGGGCATGCTGGCTGTGTTCTGCACCAACGCCATCAACATCTTGGCCGGGATCAACGGCATTGAGTCGGGACAAGCTCTGTTCATCTCTGGCTCCATCATCCTTTTCAACCTGTTTGAGCTCAATGGTGGGTGTGCCAGCAGTCGTTGTCACCAACTACTGTAAACCAGTCGATTCAATTGCTTATTACAAGGATACATAGTCAAATATATGTGTATTCAACACTAATGTGATTCATTTTGGGGTCTATTTTTTGTTGTTTATACCCAACAGGAGATTATGGAGACGACCACATATTCTCCCTCTACTTTATGCTACCGTTCTTCTTCACCACGCTGGGACTTTTCTACCATAACTGGTTGGTTCAACATCCCACGCAAACCATTCTCCTCCAAAAATATCAACCCCTGATTGACTGGCGTTTCCATTCCTCTTCCGTCTTCGATGTCTACGCTGCCACTTCATTTTATTAGAAAACCTAATTCTCCATCAACAGAACATTATCTTGTCTACCGTGCAGGTACCCCTCCTCTGTGTTCGTGGGGGACACCTTCTGCTACTTTGCGGGGATGACCTTTGCGGTGGTCGGCATCTTGGGACACTTCAGCAAAACAATGCTGCTCTTCTTCATCCCACAGGTGGTCAACTTCATCTACTCCCTGCCGCAGCTCTTCCACATAATCCCCTGTCCCAGACACCGGCTCCCCAGGTACCCTGTCGGCTTCTCCCTCCCACTACCTCCTGTTTTTAGTTGTTTTTTTTAATTGTATTTCACCAGAGAAAAGTTTTTTTTTCAAGAGTGCTCTGACCAAGGCAGGCAGCAGCAATCAACAACATAAAGTTTCAGACGGACAACAATCTCCATTCTATTTTGTACAAATAATAAAATAATGAAATCCCAGTAACAACAGTGTCAGTTTCAGGGACTTTAGTTTAAAGTTATTGTATTGACTGTGATGCCGTGATGTCATCTCCTAACGTTTCATCCAGGTTGAATCCCAGCACGGGCAAACTGGGAATGAGCTACTCCAAATTCAAAAGGAAGGATCTCTCTAAATTGGGAAATCTTATTCTGCAGGTACTAAAACGCTCATCTTATGCATAATGTTGTGTTGTGTGTGTCTGTGGCTGTCTATCCTTCAACATTATTTGGACTAAAGTAACTATTAATTTCCTATCTGGGATTAATAAATTAGTTTGATTGTAGTATGAAGAGCAGAACTTGTAAGTTAAGTAAGTAAACAAACAGGCAGTTTTGGTAAACCCTAACTAACCCACACTAACCCTGGTCTTTGAAGCTTATACTAATGACATAGTCGTACACAGTTGGTTGAGAGTTCAAGTGAAGTTTACTCCCAACAGGCGGCAGAGTTACTGAGGTTACTGGAGGTTCACAGGGGTCAGGAGGAAGACGATGAGTTCATAGAGTGCAACAACATGACCTTAATAAACCTGGTGCTGAAACTCCTGGGGCCCGTTCACGAGAGGAGCCTCACCATCATAATGCTGCTCCTACAAGTAAACACAATCAAGACGTTGACTTTATGTTATTGTATTCAGTTGAACGGTTATAATTGATCACTTTTCTTCTCTCCTGACCAGGTATTCGGTAGTGTCGTGGCTTTTGGAATCCGCTATCATCTAGTGCGGCTTTTCTATGACGTGTAAACAAGACTGCAAGGAATCCAGAGCCATGATTGAGGACATCCAGAAGAAGGAAGCGTATTGGCATTACAGTGGAATGGCCTGGCTGACTCATAATAATATGCCTTTTGATGTCGATCTCATTACATCACACCAACACTATTCTGCCTCAGAGAGCAAATTAACAAGGGGAAAAAAGTATTTTGAGTCTAATTTCAATTTGGTATAAGAGCATAAACCATGAATAGGTTTACTCAAAGGGATCTGCTGTTATGGGTAGGAATGTTTTTTAAGCTCTTCATCAGAAATAACACACACCCAACATTAAAACAACGCTTGTAGTCATGATTAATGTCCTGGGTTGTGCATGTTGGAAGGTTTTGTTTTCTGATAAGTCGGTCCATATCATCATCATCAGGATCTTTCTTCTGGTCGTTGCTCTGGATGTTCCTCTGGTTTTCCACTACATCTTTAAGGAAATCAAGCATACAAAGGAAAAATAAGCACGTTGGTGTCCTTCATTCATGAATGTAGTAAAACAATTATTTACTGATTGAACAATTGCATCAACATTGGGTAATTTTTATGTATTTGGCATTATCAAATGTCAATCAGATCACTCAGTGATATCTCAGACTTAGTAAATTTATATAAAAAAATGCCAACCTTGTATGAGAAGAAAATGGTTAAATTGAGGGTCATATGAAGGGTGAGGATTTTAATGTAATTAAGCTTTTTAAGAAAGGCCAAAATGCCCGTGGGCAGAAGGGTAGCGCAGGAATATTTAGAGCTAGACTTTTGGTATTTATGAACATTGTCGGGAAATCACATATTTTTATGAAAACAAGTAACTTGAATGAAATTATATTTTTAGTTTTTTTCTCTTAGAACAGTTGGCCTCAATGTGAAGTATTTTTGACACTGGACAATGAAGCTTTTTCTTGGAATGCCATTAGTGTTCAATATCTACGTTTTCAATGGGATAGTCGTGTTGAGAATTAAATACTTCCTACTCAATTACGTTATTGTGGCATGTTCTTTTTTTTCGACAAAACGGGTCTCAATTGAAACCAAATTTGTAAAATGTACACAAGTGGAACGTTGAAAGTGTTGATTATTTTTCGGGGATGTGTTTAGGCGGTACTCAGCCCGCGCATTCATGTTTATGTTCCGATTCGCTCAACATACTGATCTCAAGATGCTTGTTTTGCTTTAAGGGATTTCCTAAATAATAAGTAAGTGTGTGTATAGGAAAACTTCAGTTTTTGATTATATGATAAGCCATTGATCAAAACTGACAGAGTAATAGAAATCTACTAGATGAAAGTCTAAGAAGCGTTGAGTGTTTTGGTGGCACCTGTGCCAAGCTGGACGTCATCTGACTCCCTGCCGGTGCAATGATGGTCTGTCTGTGAAATAGTGAGTTATAGATCCCGGATTACATGAAGTAAGTTCACCGGTGTAGACGATTTAAAGGAAATGCCACCAAATAAACGGATACAGAAGAAAATGCCGCTTGAACTTGAATGTGAGTGGGGCTCCTGTCAAGAGACTTTCAGTAGGATGGAGAACCTCTGTAAGCATATGGAGGCTCACCTGGGCACATCGGACGCTTCGGAAGATAGCGATGAAAACGAAGGTAAGGGTAATAATAGGTCGATTGATCAAAACCCGCACTGTGAAACATTCACGTAGTCACAATGCGTCAATCGAAAGTGTGCATATTGGATAACTCAGATCGATGAAGTTCTTACAAAAAAAATCAACACTCATCTTATGTTAATGCTTGACTTTTTCAGCCGAGCAGAGCTGCCTGTGGAGACATTGTGGATTCTGCTCGGTAGACGGTCCCGAAGAGCTGCGGCGTCACGTTTTCTTCCACTGTTACCACACTAAGCTCAAACAGTGGGGCCTGCAGGTGCTGAACTCAAACCCCAACATGGGCACCTGCTCTATAGGTTACCAGAACCGCAATATCATCCCTGAAATCCCCGACAATTTCACCTGCCTTTGGGAGGATTGCGAGGTACATTTTAGGGTTCAAATCTATAGTTTTTGTTTTTTGAGGGGGGACAGCAGAAAATCACACAATTGTTAACTTGAATCTAGAAATGTCTGCATTCAAGGATTATTGTTGTTTTAGTCATTGACCCTCTCTGTGTTTGCAGCAACCCCCCTATGAAAACCCTGAATGGTTTTACCGACACGTGGAGCTGCACAGTCTCTGTATGGACATCCCCACCGGTGACAGTGAATGCTTGTTACGCTGTGCGTGGAAAGGTACGGCAGCAGAGCCTCACCCCCTGTGAAGATGTTATGGGATGTTATTCTCTGCCATGATAATTCAATTGCAATATTTCATATTTGACTTGCATGGGAATAGTGCAGCCGTCCTACCAGCCATCGTTTAAATCCTTCGTGCCTTTGTTGTCATTTTTGGAAGAATGTGAAGCGAGTGCCAAAGGGCGTCCCAAGCTGCGGGAGCACCTGCGGAGCCACACCCAGGAGAAGGTGGTGGCGTGCCCGGGCTGTGGGGCCATGTATGCCAATAACACCAAGTTCTTCGACCACATCAAGCGCCAGAGTGCATTAGAAGGTAACTGAGGAGGCTGGATAGGGTCTGGCGGTTAGGGTGTCTGATCCCAGCCAAAAGGTTTTCTTCTTCAGTCTACCTGTAGGCCTCCTTGAGAAAGACGCATAACCCCTGCTCCTTTAAGGGTAATACCGGTGTGGATGATCAAACCATCGTACCAGTCTCTCTTGACTTCACTAAAACATCTGTTACCAATACAGTTTGACTTGTATCATTTATGCCGAAGAGCATTTAGCATGCGCGCGCTTGTCACGAATGTAAACAATGGCGACATAGCACTTTCGTCTTTTGGAATCGATGTGCATCGGTCAGTGCAGAGTTTGTTGACAAAACAGTGAATCACCATACAAGTACTTTGCAAAATGTCTTATGACCACAATGACCAAAGTGGTATTTTGCTATTGCTTACATTCGTGGCGGGCACGTTCAAACGAAAAGCTCTTAGGCAGAATCAGTACAACAAAGTAATTTGTAACGGATGTTTCAGCGAAGCCCGGAGGGACAGACCAGTATTTTCCTTTTTATTGATGAGTGTATCTGAATTCACTGTAATAGAACAAAATTATGCTAAATAGTATGTTTATCGGCTACTACTATGGCTTTTTAATGGTTGTGTGTGTCTTGCAGGTCAGCGGTTCCAGTGTTCTCATTGTTCAAAGCGTTTTGCAACAGAACGACTACTGAGGGACCATATGAGGACCCATGGTCAGTCCCTTCAACTTTTTTCATCAAAACTTTATCAACAAATATTGTCGCTGGTGATGTAGGATATGATGCCATCATTAATGGATTTGTTTGTTTGTTTGCTGGCAGTAAACCACTATAAATGTCCCTTATGTGACATGACCTGCCCATCGCCCTCATCCCTGCGCAACCACATCAAGTTCCGCCACAGCAACGAGAGGCCGTACAGTTGTGAATACTGCGAGTACAGGTAGTACTACTATTTCATTTTTCTATTGGAGTATTTGGAAGTGGACTCGGTTGGAGGGCTTATTTCATAGGAACACATGCTCGTCATTGATCTTGACTACTTAGCAACTCCCCTCACCTACTTTTCTATTGTATTTACGATCACTACTGCATGGTTTTGTAGTACCTAGTCGACCCTGGCCTTGTTTTAAGAATGTCAGTGTACAGAACAATGTTGTAACTTCACATCTGACCATAAAACCCTTTGACCTCTACCGCAGTTGTAAAAACCTGGTGGACTTGCGGAAACACCTGGACACCCACACCAGCGAGCCCGCGTACCGCTGCGACGCGGCCGGCTGCACGTATACGGCGCGCACCGTCCGCACCATGAAGATCCACTACAAACGAGAGCACGAGGTGCGACCGCAAAGCCTTTCCCCGTCTGAAAAGCCCCCTCCCCGGAAAGGGAGCTGAAGCCTAATGTTTGTTTGTTCCTCTTCTTCGTTGTGGGCTCGTCCAGGGGGATTTTGTGCCGCGCTACAAGTGCCACGTGTGCGACCAGTGTTTCACCCGGGGGAACAACCTCACGGTTCATCTGCGCAAGAAGCACCAGTTCAAATGGCCCTCCGGACACCCCCGCTTCCGGTAAGCATCTGTGACTTACTCGCGTCGAATGGTCTAGTGGCCAAAGGTACTGTGTTCGATCCCCGAGGTCCACACTCTTCTTGTCGGCAGCCTTGAGCGGTATACCTGGCCTCTCGACTGCTGCTTAATGGAATGTATCAGAATTGACTGAGCGTGGCTTTGGATAAACGGGTCCACCAAATGAATTAATGGGGAAAAAAGTCCAAAGTATGTATTCAATTCCAACACCAACCTAACCCGTGTGAAGTGAAGACACTTGTCTTCTACCGTTTATAGACTACTGTGTAAAGACTGTGCCACGGATCAACTCTCCCCCTTTTTTATCACTTTTTTGCATTTGCCTTTTCTTTGGCGCCAGCTACAAGGAGCACGAGGACGGCTTCATGCGGCTGCAGCTGATTCGCTACGAGAGCGTGGAGCTGACGGAGCAGCTGATGAGGGAGCGGCACGGCGAGGATGGGGAGGATGGGGAGGAGGACGAGGAGGAGGACGAGGAGGAGGAGGAGGAGGACCCCGGGGCCCAGGCAGAGCACCACGGGCTTGGCCAGCGGGCGGAGGAGGCAGGGGGTCCCCATGACATGGAGGTGCAGCTGCGAGGGGTGCTGCTGGAGGAGCAGGGGCCGGAGGTGAGGTTGGAGGCCGTGGGGGTGGAGGAGGACGATGAGGAGCAAGGGATGTTCTACGTTCTGACCGGAGGTCTGACCCAGGAAGGGGAGGACGCGGTCATGCTGCAGCTGCAGGACACAGCCAGTCAGCTGGGCATGCATGTGGTGTAAGCACCCCCCCCCCCTCCTGGCTCCAGAACCAGAAGCTGTCCCTAGAAGGACCCACACACACTGGCTCCAGGACCAGAATCCGTTCCTAGCAGAATCCACACACACACCCACTGGCTCCAGAACCAGAAGCTGTCCCTAGAAGGACCCACACCCACTGGCTCCAGAACCAGAAGCTGTTCCTTGCAGGTCACACACATACTGGATCCAGGACCAGATGCAGGTTCCTTGAAGGACACACACAACACACAACACACAACACACAACACACAACACACACTTGCTCCAGGACCAGAAGGTGATAGCACGCGCAAGCTCCAGGACACACAACCTGGCTTCCGCTGTAGCAATAATTGAATCTGTGATGGGGGGGCTGAGAGGAGCTGTCGTGCACATTCTGTGCCCTCCAAGAGGGCTTGGCGAGACGGGGGTTTTGTATTTATTTTTAGCTCATTTGAAGGAGGAACACTCAGGATTTGAAGAGAATGCAAGGCACTTAATTTAACATGCATTTTAATATTCTTTTGCCTTGTTTGATTTTTTTTCTGATATGTCCATTGTACTATGAGTTTTCAGTGCCTAATGTTAAACCTATTTGTGCAATAAAAACATTACAAAATAAAATACAAATCTTGCAGTTTAGATGCAATTTAAATACCTTTTTCTCCTTATTTTATTCATATTTTCATATATACCATCTTTTTTTATTTTTATATATTTAAATAAATAATTTGTGGCAAAGCTATTTGGAAATCACCATCTTCTGTAACATTCTAGCTGTTGTCATTGATACTAAAATACTATCAATGAAAGCATTGGATCTTGGCTTCATTGTGGCCTGAAGTGGAAGAGAGTAGTTTTAACTGTCACTAATCCTCCTTACAAATTACTTTCATCCTCCCCGGCTGCCACTTTGATGCACAGGCTGGCCCCAGATCAAGAGAAAAAGTGGGGAGATCATCTAAGTGCACCCCTTGCATGGGCATGCCTCAAACATTGCATCTAAACTCATTCGTCTCGTACTCAACGTTTTATTTCAACAAAGGCATTAAAAGTGGAGACGTATTAGGAAGCCCAGCCTGATAGGGCTAGCGGTATTAGCTGCCTTTAGAGGATTAGCCGGGCATCTACAGCTCAGTGTAAGCGGCGTCGCTCCCTCACTCTTCACTCAGGGAAACACATGAACACTATACTACTACTGTCATGACATCTCGTGGCTCCGTGGAGGAGGTGATCTTTGCTGTACATCAGCGGGGCTGACGGTGCGACCAAGCCCCAGAGGTTGGAGCTAACCGTGCTGATCCGTGGCTGAGGCTGGTCGGCAGCTATGAGGCTACATGTCGTGTTGCTGGTGCTGCTGGGCACCTTGCAGGGCCGGTTCTCTCAGGGATCCACAGCAGACGAGGAAGTCAGTGGTAAGATTTATAACGGTGTATTTTTATTGTTGGTTTTATTAGTAGTAATTGTATTACTATGGGGTTGGACATCTTAGTCAAGAATGCCTATGGAGGTAGGCTGGAGACATTGGGGATCAAACCCAGTAACTTTCAGCTTGAGTCAAACACTCTATCCTCTCCTGCCCACCACCACCCCCTCTAGTAGTAGTATTATTAGTATTATCGAGTAAATACTAATATAGTATTATATTTTAGTTAATAACTATTGCTATTAGTAAGCCGGTTTTCAAAAAGGTGTTCTGGATGACCGGTATGATCTGGTTTGGAAGGCTTGAGGCTCATCCAAGACTGACGCACGGCTGCCCCGTGGTTTGTTAGGTGAGACGGAATGGTTCCCCCAGCCCAAGTCTTGGGAGGACACGTACTGGTCTGGGACCGCCCCCCTGTGCCTTGGAGGCTGCAGGGGACGCCACCAGGAGCTGAAGACCGACCGCTGTGGGGACTCCAGCTGCTGCTGGGTGGGGTTCAAGTCCCTCTGCAGAGGTGAGACGGATGTGTGTTCACCCTGTCATTAGACTAGCGAATCACCTCGAGACCAACAGATCACCACCTAGTTCCTCATGTCAGGACGGAATGAGCGAAGAAAGCTTTACATTTTTATGCCTAAAATTAGGACAACATTTGACAACTTTGTACCATGGATATTTTTTGTCGGTTTTAAGGAGCACAGATCGTTGTCATTGCACTTGATTTTTATGTATTATTGTAAGTTTATTTGAGTATAAATTTGCTTTTTAATGTCCTTGTCTGTAAACATTCATGCTTTCTTGCTGCTTTCTTGGCCAGGTTGTTCTTGGAAAGATGTTTTCATTTCAATGAGACTCACCTTTAAGGTTAAATGATGAATACAGATGCACTTCAGTTGAGGGAACTTGGGGGTATGTAATGAAACCTCAATGGGTTCATACTTCATAATTCCCTCTCCTATGCGTCTGCGTTGTGCTCTGTGGGTGTGCGGACTGTAGTGAACTGCGGGAGACCGGACGTAGACTACAACGGCGTGGTGTATGGTAACGACTGGTGGGTGGGCTCGCTGGTGAGGTACGAGTGCCGCGCCGGCTTCCTGCTGCTGGGAGACCCCACCAGAGTGTGCCAGTCCGATGGCCGCTGGACCCCCAAACCCTCCTGCCTGCGTGAGTTAACACACACCCTCCTGCCTGCGTGAGGTAACACACACCCTCCTGCCTGCGTGAGGTAACACACACCCTCCTGCCTGCGTGAGTTAACACACACCCTCCTGCCTGCGTGAGTTAACACACACCCTCCTGCCTGCGTGAGGTAACACACACCCTCCTGCCTGCGTGAGTTAACACACACCCTCCTGCCTGCGTGAGGTAACACACACCCTCCTGCATGAGTTAACACACACCCTCCTGCCTGAGTTAACACACACCCTCCTGCATGAGTTAACACACACCCTCCTGCATGAGTTAACACACACTCTCCTGCATGAGTTAACACACACCCTCCTGCCTGCATGAGTTAACACACACCCTCCTGCCTGCGTGAGTTAACACACACCCTCCTGCCTGCTTGAGTTAACACACACCCTCCTGCATGAGTTAACACACACTCTCCTGCCTGCGTGAGATAACACACACCCTCCTGCATGAGTTAACACACACCCTCCTGCCTGCTTGAGTTAACACAAACTCACATCCTGCCTGACCTAACACCGGCCCTCCTGCCTGGCCTAACACACACCCTCCTGCCTGACCTAACACACACCCTCCTGCCTGACCTAACACACACCCTCCTGCCTGACCTAACACCGGCCCTCCTGCCTGACCTAACACCGGCCCTCCTGCCTCCACCTGCCTCGGTGCGTTAACACAAACCCACATCCTGTGTGAGTTAACACAAACCCTCCTGCCTGGGTGAGGAGGGTAACACAAATAAATCAGAATTTATGAAATTTGGGAAAGCGGTTCGATAACTTGGATGCGGGAGGGCGGGGGGATGTGGCTTAGGGCCCAGAGAAAACCATAAACGGCCCTGAATAA
>OOFG01000444.1:0-19759 GCA_900323295.1 Molva molva | reverse complement strand
ACAATGATAATAACATTACTGCAGCACACACACACACACACACACACACACACACACACACACACACACACACACACACACACACACACACACACACACACACACACAGATGTCAAGGAAGTAATGAACTCAGAAGTGGTCATAAGCAGAACAGCAGAAACCAAGTACATGGAGTGCATTCTTATATTGGCTGATGTGACCACCAGCGCCGCCTCAAGAGCTTTAGCAGACGATCAGTCAGGAATGTCCTGACTGATGGACGGTGTCGGCCGTGCGTGGCAACCGCTGCAGAGTTGATAAGGTTAGCTGTCTTGCTCGAGGAGGCTTAGCGTCAAGGACGCCAGTATTGAGCGACAAACAAAACAAAAGTAAAAAAAGACAAATCAACCCACGGCTCAGACGTCCAGGTGAAAGACGGCCTGCTTGACCTCCTGATCTGCAGACCAACTAAGCCGCTAAGAAACAAAGCAAACAAACAGCGAGGCGGACCAGAGACTGGCTCTCTCAGTCTCTGGCACCAGCCAGGAGCACGCCTCACCTCTGCCCCCCCTTGAAGAGCGGGTACTGGCAGAGGCCGCAGTGGGTGGCGGCCGACTCGAAGAAGCGGGGCCAGCCGGACCGCACCGGAGCATCCACCTCCGCCAGGTCGACCCGCCCGTCGCCCTGCTCCCCCGACTGGGACAGGACCACCTGGGGCCCGTTGAGGTCCTGGATGAGGGCCAGCGTGTCCTGGAGCTCAGCCTCGCCCTCGGGGATCTGAAGGGCGCGCCGCAGGAGCTGCAGGGTGGACTGGCGCTGGAGCTCCCTCTGGGCCGGGCTCAGGACCTGGTACGGATCCAGCAGCGGTGCTGCCTGGAGAGGCGGATTACAAAGCACTTGAAGACTCGGCTCTTTGTGGGAGGCCGCGGCTCGGCGGCTCAACCCGCTAATGCACTCACTATGTAGGTGGTGCGCCTCGTAGCGACCCGGGTTCGATTCCCAATCTCTTACGTTTGATTCCCTCTTTTCTAATTCACTTTTCTGTCTCTTTGCAATCTCCTGTCCATAGAGGTATGAAAAGACCCTAAAAAAAGAAAATAAATATATAAAAACAAGAATACCTCAATACTTGACGATTGAGCACCTGATATATAAATATATATATATTTTAAAAAAGCTGCTTTTAGAAAATTGGATTACATTTGCAGCTGCTCCAATATTGACAATAGGCTATATGTTCTCAGCCTAACTGTAAATCAACTTGGATGAGAATGTCTGTCAAGATAAGTACATTTATGACAACTACAGATGTTATCTTGCATAGCCCGATCTCTTCATGCAAGAATTCAAAGGATCTGGGAAACAGTTTGACAAGAAGCCAACATGCCCTGAGGCAGCCATTTAATTAACTGCGAGTTGGAAAAACTGGTGCCTTAGAAAAGAGAAAAACGGCTTTGGAACACTTAACTTTCAAAATTTAACTTTAATCAAAGGCTAAAAAGTCTGTTGAAAATTAGACCTTGATGAATATACAAGGGAGTTCATGACACGTGACCCCCAGGTAACAAAGCGCAGCAAGAAAAAAATGGGAAGAGAGATGAGAATCCTCATCAATAATAACAATTGACATTTTCTATCCAGCGCTAGTAAACCTCACTTGGGGTTCGCAGGAGGCACTGGAGGACCGGACTGGAGTCTACAGAGTAGTGTTCCTACCTTGGCCCCCTTGCTGCTCTTGCGGGACAGCTCCCAGCCACACTTGGGGCACTCTGCAGGCTTGTGTCTGTTCTTGTACACGTAGTCACAGGACGGGTTCTTACAGCGGCCACGGCCCCGCGCCGTGGACAGACCCAGGTCCTGAGAGGAGGAATCGAACGAGAGACGGTACACGTCTACACCATGCATTCTTCTGCCATGTTCTCCTTCAGCAGACGCCTTAACCCAAAGGGACTTATATAGTGTAGGTCGGCTGCGTTCGAACCCAGATCCTTTCGGCCTGGATTCCAACACACCAGCCACAGTATCCTAACCACATGTGATCATCATCATCTGATCCTCTTAATTCATCCTTTTAGAAAAGATAACTTCAAATAAACCCTGTTAAAAGGAACCCTAATGAGACGGGGTTAAGGTGGTCCATGATGATGATGATGATGATGATGATGATGATGATGATAGATAATAATAATAATAATAATAATAAGAGTAGTACTGACAAAGCTGGAGACGGTGTTCTGCTTGAAGGGCACGACCGACAGGATGTTCACTCCTTTAGCGTTCAGTGAAGTGATGTACTGGCTCCCCTGGGTCGGCGCGGTGGAGCTCTGCGGGTGGAGAGGCAGGGAGGTGGTGAGCAGGAGGAGAGAGATGCTACATTCATCTGGACTGCAGCCTCTGCTGTACTGTGTGTATTTAGGGCTCCTGGAGAGCCTACCTGCACGACTGTGGCTCCTGCTGCCGGGACGATGTGGCCCAGCTGCTTCAGGGTACTGGGTTTAAGACCGGACATGCTCTGACTGGGTACTAGGAATGCAAGAAAAAGGGATATAAAGTTATTTGAGGACAGAAACTTAACAAAGTATGAATTACTGATTTGATTGAACTTTGGTACCCCTCACGCTATGAAAGTATTGATTAATCCTTACTGTGACATGTGATACCTACTGTGGCTGTTGGCCCGACACCAATACAAACAAATAAACATTAGTAACCTTTGTCTTGGATTGCTATGGCTACTCTGCACTCTCTCCAGTTGTTGTTCTTAAACTAGGGTGCGTAGCACTATAACTTTTTGAACCTGGAAATGACCTAAATCAAATTCCATACATTTCCATACCTGTGTAGGAACCGAGTGATATGTATGAAGTACAAAAGCATTAAAAGATATACAGTACCTGTGACGACAGATTTGGGGTTGTTGCATGGGATTTTTCCTTTGTCTGGAGGTACAGATATAAACTGGAGCACAGCACGGCCTACATACAGAATAACAAGGGGAAAGGTCATATGCGTTTAATGGACTTTTCTCAGTAGGGTTATGTACACTGGGTTGAGTTATGTTATAGCAGGGCTCACCACTGGTGCAGTAGGCTGGCAGGATGGGCCTGACTGGTCTCTTCCTCATGGTCACATGACTTTTATCTTGACCTTTGACAGTAATGCCTTTGGCAGTTGGTTTCAATTGTCTACTCATTGACAGGAAGACAAAGGTTTATAGGTCACTGATAAGTCCTATAAAATCGGTAACTGTCACTGATAGGACACTAAAACCAAATGCTTTAACCAAACAAAAATAGACAGTTCTGTCTTCCAATATTCTTCAAAACCCAGGAAATGTGAGCATTCAAATTTGAAATAAGAAGCAAATGGAGTCATGTTTTCATACACTCACAAGTCATGTAAAAACGCAATGGAGGCCAACTACAAAGTTATAGTAAGCTGAGTACAAGGTACAAACGGAGCAGGAAACTAGCTAACCTTGCTCGCGTCTGTGCTTTGGTGCTGCTGCCCTCTAGTGGTTCTCCCTTAGTGACCGCATGCTGTTTGCTGAGGCTCTGTTGCAACTGCGCTTCTGTCCGGCCTTGGGTCACGTCTTCAGTCCCGGCGGTTGAATTCCCCTCTTCAGCAGCAGACAGCTTGGGTGGACAGCTGTCATTAGAGTTGATTTCAGCTTTCTGGTTGATTTGCTTCGATTGCTTAGCGGTTTTCTTAGCCTGTTCATACGAAGGGAAATGGATGAAAAGGGATGAATAAAACATGTACATTATTAAAGCTAGATGCCACACAGCTTACTCGTATTTCCATTTGATTGAAGAAGAGGGTTTATGAATGGATATTGATATTGACGTACAATGGGTACCCATTTGCCCCCCAGGTGGTTGCCACATTCTGGGCATGTGGGTGGTTTGTGGCGGGTCACGTAAACAAAGGAACAACCGGGAGCAAGGCACCTTCCACGCCCTCTCCTGGTGTAGGTCTTCACCGCCTGCACATAGACAGCAAACCTTTCATTTAGTACCACAATGTGTAGTAAAACATTAATAATAAAAGTGAATAATTTACTTGAACTAATTTCTCATTGTTAATCATCAAACTGGCTGGTATTTTTGATAGAAACTTCTCAACCTGTGAGCACGATGTCCAATATTGGACTCAATGTGATCGTCAATTTACCATTTTATATGAAGGCCTTGTGTTCTGTTTGACCCCGGCGCCCACAGAGACCATCATCACGTGGCTGACGGAGTTGACACTGTTCACAGACTTGGGCTCCACCAGGTTCTGAAGACAGAGAGAATGATAACATCAGAACATGGCTGGAACAGTCCAGCCAACATGGCAGAAACATCTAACCCACTGAATGTTAGAAATAAGGCAGGTACGATAAGAAGTAATTTATTAATCCCAGATGGGGAATTTGGAAGTAAGCGAACGGCAATTAGTCTGCTTGAACATGACAACAACAGACTTGAAGCTGAACGGACAAATGTAAAGTCTTACCTGGGCAGGTAAGATGGTGACCACCTGTGATATGTCCTGCTTCATTGGCTGCACCATAGCTCCGCCCACCACAGAATCATCCGGTTTTGATTTCACAACGCTATAGACGCTATTGCCGATGACGGCGGGTTCGCCTGCGTCCAGCAGCATCGCACAGCTGTCCGCACACGGACCGGGGGCGACCCGGGAGTCGAGTGGGTCTGGGGCGGAGCTTTTGGACCAGGCGGGGCAGGAAGTAGACGGGGGGAGGATCACCTGGAGGGCCGTGGTGGGTTCAGACATGGAGGCAGTCTCCTCGGCCAAGCCCTCGATGGCGATGCACTGTTCCGCAAACTCCACCTCGCTGTCCAGAGCCAGGGCTGGAAACCGGGTCTCCTCGGCATGGGATATAGAAGATGTGCCTTTGGGGACTGGGGGGTCCAGAGACTCCAGGGGGCTGGGTTCTGGGGGGTGGGACCCCCCCACTGCCTGGTGACTTGAAGGGGATTCTTTGGGCATAAGGACATAGTTGGCCCTGGGGAGGATCTTGCGGAATCCAGATAGGTCCTGGGTGGAGGTGACTGAGGTCTGTTGGAGATAGATAAATATGCAAGAGTGGGGTAAAAGTCACAGTAGTAGTTTCACTTTTTTACAACAAGCTGCCAATATGATGTTTTGGAACCATGCAGGCTGGTCTTGCCATTTCTGAAAAGACCAGAAAAATATGTTCCAGCTGAAATTCAACCGCCCCGACACGCACAATCTTAACTTACTGTGTCCACGCCGTCTTTCTCCAGCTTGGCCTTCTCCAGATAGTAGCCCTTCTCCGCCACATTGAGTCTCTTCCAGCTCTCACTGATGCGCTTGTTGATCTCCGACTGGGGCAGGTTGGGACTCTCCAGCTGTATCACCTGGTGGAAATCAAAGTAGTACAGCAGGTAGGCAGACCTAAAGACAGCGGAGAAGGAGGAAACCATCATAAATCATCAAGTTGGTTGTCTTTCACGATTTTTCAATCGTTACGTATTCATTTGGTGCTTGCGTATCTGCCACGGTCTGTTGCCAGAGACATTCATTCTTAATGATATCCATGCTACTATTTTAGAATGTTTTTTTGTGATTTTATTCTTGCTGTAAAGTGTCTGAATATTTTGAAAAGCACTATACAAAATAAAAGTATAATTATTGTTATATAGGGTAATATTAAGACTGTCAGGGGGAGACTACCTGGGCTTCTTGGGTTTATCATTAATGTCTTCCTGTGCTTTACTTTTCCTCTTTTTGGGGGATGTAGTGTAGCAGCTCTCCACCACCTCAGTTTTCACATCCTCATACAACTGAACCGTCTCCAAGGTTTCCATGGGCTCCATGACCTGCAGATCCGCTTTAGAAGTAGTACATCATTTTATTATGTTGGTGCATAGCTAATAGTTATATCTTACTTTTAAGTAATGCAAGCAATACACGTAATGCAATAATCAAACACACAGCACGGATCACATTTGCATTGGGATTTCTTATGCATTTGAAGTCCATTTTGTAAAGACATGCAATGTGTTTAAAGGCTGTGTATAAAGTCTGCAGGTGCAGCAACCTATCCAAACTTTTAAGTCCTTCCCTGTTGTAAAATTTAGACGTGTTGGTGAGCTTTTATACTCACTCATACTCGATTATTATCCAATGAGGAGTCTTCTTATTGCAACCTTACCTCTGTTTACCCAACGATTTGCAAACGGCTCTCAACAACATTCGATCGCAACAACGGCGGTGTTTCATTGCATCGACCATATGCGTTATTACGATTTATCTATAATCGCCGTTAAATCGCGAACATTTGATTCATAAGTACCCATTACATTAGCTTAGTTTGTCCTCCCCTTGAGGGAAACATGGCGCTTTGTTGCTATGGCCTTCAACCAACCAGGAATTGAAATAAACCAGAGCAAGACCAATGGCAACAGACGTTTTTGACACGTGAAAAGTAACATCGAACCCATTTCACGACAGAACGCCTGGAATGGGATGCCCCAAATGAGCGTTATTGGTGAGAGAGAGGGCGGGACATTCAGTTACATGGGTTCAGCGCATAGAGAGAGAGTGCGGGACTTTTGATCGAAGGATATCCGTTTCCGTTACATGTTACAGATATAGCTTTGTCAAATTATACGTCAAAATATATAATCCATATTTATTCTCCTTATGATTTGTTGCGGTTATTATTGTAATATTCTTATTCTTCTCGCTCCGGGGATTGTTAACTGGGGTACTGTACAGCTCATAGGAAGTAAGAGACCGGAAATTGCTTTGCGGTAGACTTGGATAACGGTACAATTCTGGATACTCTCTCCGCCTACGTAAAATATTTGCATGGACGGAACTTATTCTGTTTCCCTCGGCGAAGCCCAGACAATTTGGGTAACTCCGCCGGAAGGGAATTGTATTTTCAATGTACTCATAATATAGCATAGCATCGAGTAACTTTTGATATTTTTGAACGTTTTAGGGCTTTCTCTGCTAGGCAAAGGTAGTCGATCAAAAGATAGTCCATTCCAGGATATCAAGTCAAGCTAAGATATCATTACCGTGAGCAAAATGGCGGATGACAAGGTGAGTAAAGTTTGCAATCGTGTCAAGTTGAAAGTTAGGTATTTTGTGCTATGTCTAACACATATGGCACCATAAGTAAGAATAATAAATCTGTTCTAGATTTTAAAATTAATTTTGTTCAACAACACAATAACTCTTACAGCCAGATGCTTTATGAAGAACCGGAAATCATAATTCGGTGAAAATTAATTTCTACACAATTATTTTAGGACCCTCTGAAACAGTTAAAAGATTTGAACCACCTCAAGAATCAGTTGGAGGAGATCCAAAGGCGTGTAGAGGACGAGGTGTCCATAGGGATTCCTCAGGTAAGTTCATTTCATTATGCTCTTTAGTCCTCAAGTGCATTTCATTATACTCTTGGGTCACCCATGTAATGTTGTGAGATCTGCCGACCATGATGTAAAGTAAAGGGCATTTCGTTAAATAACACAGAACGGATTATTACATTTACAACGTATTCAATAGATTAGGCAAAGTCTTCATCCTTTGTTCTGTTTTGTGTTTCTGTTCCAGGGAGGCTCTTTGTTGGGTTCCCCTTTTCTGAAGGGCTTTTTAGCTGGTTACGTGGTGGCCAAGTTACGGTCCTCGGCTATCTTGGGAGTAGTGCTGGGAACCATGACTGGCATTTTCGCAGCACAGAGCTATCAAGTGCCAAACATTGAGCAGACTGTGAAAGACTATTTAAACAATCTGAAAAAAGGACCCAAGTAAACGGGATTAACGGCTGTTGAACTGTGGGATTGGGGCACGGAAGCCAGTAAGTTGGTTACAGCTGCTGCTGGCTTTCCAGTGACTCGTGGGATAGAAAATAGAATTCAAACTTTCCTGTTTAAACTGGGTAATGGATATTATAATATTACTTCATCTGGGAATCAAAGCAAATTACCTACTTACCTTTTGTCTGTTTTTTTTCTGTTGTGATCTAAAAGTCATCTCATTTATTTATACGTGTGTTCAAAATGTTTAAGGACACCAAAGCTGGGGACTCAGGATTTCTTTTCCTTGCTTTAGTTTGCTTTAGTATTGTAACCTTTTAAAGGTCATTGAAGTCCTTGACTTCAAATATGTATAAAACGCTCAAAAGGTTTATTCCAAGAATCAAAGTATAATATATTTGCAATGGTATAGTGGTAACAATGTATAGCTCTATTCAAGGTACATGGATCAAACCCCTCTAAATATTTACCTGAACCATCATTTCTTGAAGTAGTACTGTATTGAGAATGATTGAGATCCACAGTGTGGGGCCCCCGAACCCAGCCTGGAGGTGGAGGCTCCAGTGGGGTGTCCTCCTCACGCTGATGACTGCCATCTATGGCTCCCATGCGCCACTCATCGCTCTCACCAAAGTGGACGGCCAGGTTCCCTTCAGCCCCTCGTCCTGTGTCATCCTGATCGAGATAGCCAAATTCCTGATCTCCCTGGCCACGCTCCTCCTGAACGGGGACGCATCAGCCCTGTCGGCTCCCCCGTCCCTGCTGCTGGTGGCTCCCTACGCCGTCCCTGCCCTACTCTACGCGCTCAACAACAACCTGGTGGTTCTCATGCAAGCCTATATGGACCCAAGCTCGTACCAAGTCCTCACCAACCTTAAAATCGCCTCCACCGCCCTGCTGTATTCCTTCTGCCTCGGCAGGAGGCTCCGTCCGGTCCAGTGGTCGGCCCTAGGCCTTCTCATGGGAGCCGGGGTGTGCCACAGCTACAGCAGCCTGCGTTCAGGGGACCTTGAGCAGGCTGCGGCCGACTCGAGTACCAGGCTTCACATCACGTCCTGGGGCATTTTCCTTGTGCTGCTGTACTGCTTTGTCTCTGGGCTGGCGGCGGTCTACACAGAGAGGGTGCTGAAGAGCCAGCGGCTGCCCCTCAGCTTGCAGAACCTCTATTTGTATGCGTTTGGCGTGGCTATCAACGGGGTTACGTATCTCTCCAGTGAAACGGGGGAGAAGGGTTTTCTGGAGGGTTACTCCTGGGCTGTGTGGGCCATCATAACGGGCCAGGCAGCGAACGGTCTGCTGATGTCCGTGGTGCTGAAGCACGGCAGTGGGATCACCAGACTGTTTGTCATCTCCAGCTCCATGCTGGTCAACGCACTGCTGTCTTGGGCCATCTTGGGGCTTGAGCTCACTCCTCTGTTCCTCCTACCTGTTACCATGACAGCTGTGGCGGCTTACTTGTATTACACATAGTGGGTTAGCTACATGAAGTCTCCCTAAGGCTCAGTTCAGCAGACAGCTTTTCTTCACTCTGTTAAGATTCAAATTGGTGTGTGTGTTTATTTTTTGTGCCTCTGAAATGTTTTGTTATTGTTGGGTTTCAGCAAACTTTAAATATCCCGGTTGAGCCAATCATTGTGGTAGACTGCATTCTGCTAAAATTAACTACCCAAGTTGTGTTTTTGAAAGCAACAACAAAATCATATTTGATGTATATTGTATGCTGTTTACGCTGGTTCTAATATATATAATAGTCATTGCCTCACAAAAGGTCAAGCAATGATAACTATGACGATAAGTTGCCAAGATTTACAATTTTTGCCATTGAAATATTTTCACCTTTGCCAAGTTGTTAAACATACAGTGCAATTTATTATGGAAAATGTAACTCAAGGTATCAATGACTCAATAAAAATATTTTGTGCTTTTATCTGTATTTTTTTTTTATTGCGGGGGAGATGAAAACTTAGCCATCGGGTCACTTCTTGTTGCCAGGGAATCCTTAAGTTCACCTAGAGCTAGGGAACAAAACAATATCCATGAATGCAGAGTAGATGTCAGGTAAACTCTGAAGCAGTATTTCAAGTCCACTACAATATAAACGACAGAGCAGACCCAGTGATAAACTAACCACAGTAAACCTGTTTTAGGAGTGTCCCTGTAGCTTACCCACGCGGTGCATCTTGTTTTTCTCTTGAAGCTGCTGGTTCTGAGCAGAGAGGTAGACCGCGTCCTGGACGGCCTCAAGCAGAAGGGATTGGTACCTGTCTTTCATGTTCCTCTTCTGCTCCTCGCTGACCTGATGGAACACTTGAAACACCTGGACAGGAAGTAGCAGATGGTGGGTAGGACTCAGATTACTGAAAACAAGCTGGAAATGATTCATTCAAGTGAGTACTGTTTAGTCATTTAGCAGTAGTTGTAGTATGCAAAGCGACTGACAGTGATTCGGATACATGCCGTTGGGGGGCTAGGAACCTTGCTCAATGAGGCCTACAGGCAGTCTGCAGTTATTAGGGATCAAAACCAGAACCTTTGCACTGGGAGTCAAACATCCTAACCACTATACTATCCGGCCCCGGAATGTCAATTAGTAATTTGAATTGGATTTATTGAATTTATATCTATCACTAGATAAACAGATTTGCAACCATTTACGTCCCACCTTGAGGCTCTCCTCTCGGAAGCGCTGCATGTCCTGCTGGTGTAGGTGGTGTTGGTCTTCCAGGTCTCTCTTAGCCTGCAGGGCCTCCGCACGCAGGGCCTCCACCTGCAATGCTAGGACCCGCCTCTCGCTGGCCATCACCAGCAGCTCCCTCTGGACGCCTTCCGCCTGAAGGAAAAGGGAGTAAAGTTAAGCCCACATTATGCATCTGTGTCGAATGGCCACAGTAAGCATGCCATAGGACTCTACGTCCCCAGCGTAGCTCACTGTAGGGTACGTGCACTACTACACGTCAGGATGAAGGCTTAGTCTTTCCTGCTATGTTTTCAGGTTCATTTATGATGGAGATATTTGCATATATATTAATTTACATTGGCAACTTTTGTAGCATTACACTCAGAACCATAAATGCAAGCACCAGCTTAGAGACCCACGGTGGCTATTGGACGCAGAAGTATGATTTTGGCCTTAAGAGTTGTAGAGATGTTGCTACGAATGCAGTGTTATCCTTTCTCAAGCTATCAACATTTAATATATTTTTGGACCGATTTCCCTGCTGGGTTGAATCCTCTTGTGTAAAGTTACCAGCATGATGGATTGTGCTGTTCATGCTACTCGTACCTTTTCCTGCTTCAGTTCTTCTTCCATCTTCTCCAGCTCCTCCTGAATTAATTTTTCATGATCCTCCTTGGTTTGTCTTCGTCGTTCTAATACTCTGCTGTATTCCAGCTGAAACATTCAGTGAAGTTTGCCAAACAAATGACTTCAAAAGACAGAGAGCGGAAAACAGTATCTATACCAAAATACTAAATAGTGTTGGTAAAACCAAACAAGAGTTTGGTGTTGGATAATAAGTCTTGTGTGTAGAGTATATAAATATTTTATTTAAACATATTGATTGGATATTTGACTTTGTTTGTTATGCACCGGGTGAGAGGAATCCGTTTTTTCCACGGGGCATCCACTCTTCTTCATCTCATCGTTGAGAGATTCTGTAAGCTGTTGGATCCTAGTCACTCTCTCCTGTACTTTTTCCACACTCCCTTTGCCCTCTGCAAGGAAAAACAACACATACTAGTCATATCATTCAGTCCCGATAGTCCTACTTTAATCAGATCTTTGTAGCATGCTACCTCTGGTATGTGCCTCCATTTCCTGCCTCAACTGGTCCTGTAGATATTTAATTTGTTCTGTGGTCTTTTGATAATCTGTGCCGTGATCACCAGATGGGCGCCGTTTGTTTTTTGTGGATTGCCATTCCTGCAGCCACAAGCAACTCCAGTAAGTCAATATATTTGTTGCTGTGGTAGCAAACATGGAGTAACCACAATAACTTTTGGACAAATACCTTTATTTTGATCCTTAACTTCTCAGACATTTCCAGTCTCTTGTCCCATGACTGATCTTTCACAATCTGGCAGAGAGCAAACATTGCATTTTGTGGAGTCATGAAGTCAAACTAGGACAGGTACAACTTGAGGATGAGTCATAATAATCATAACTATACAACCGATCAAAACACACCTGTAAGATTTTGGTAAGCTCTGCAAGCCTATAGGTGTTTTGCCCTCCTTGTTCCTCTTGTGTCATCATCGTTTTCCTCAGCCCCCGCATTTGAAGTCGTAACTCTTGCTCCGTAACCCTTGGACACCAGAGGCCGTACGTTGCTGTGGTTACCAGACCCTGCACCCGTTGGGCTAAAGCTAAGGCTGAAGGAACCTCATTATCCAGAAGACCTGGTGGCCATAATGAAGGTATAAAAAAAATAATTTGACAGTATGTGCTCATTTTGGTCTCCAAAGAATATATGGGTGGGGGGGATGTATCAATTGATCATTAGCCTCTGACCTTGTGGAGGGATGCAGTAAAGAAGGCATGTCATGCTGTTTCCTGTAAGGGCATCCGTTAAGAGAAAGGGGAGGAGATGGTTGCCGGTTGGCGTTCCAAGCTGAATCTGATCGAGAATCTTTATCAGTGGGCTGACTCTATTGGGAGCAGTGGTGGGTTAGCCAAGTTTATTAATGAACAACTTAGTTATTTAATGCCCCAAGGTGTAAAGAAAGAACAGCATGAGAGTTCAACGGATGAGACGAACCCTCTGAGGTCGTTCTTGCTCGCTCCCCCTGCCAGGCCTACAAGCTGCAGTCTGCCCCGACAGAACTCAGGTTCTGCATTATCAGTGTTCAGCATGTGCTCCGTTTCTACCGAGAACATGAAACTACACCTGCACACACACACACACACACGCACAAACTTATTCCACGTGCACTACTACACTGAACAATGACAGTGGATTACTGAATCCACATCAAATATGTTACTCTGTGATCAAGCACTAAATCAGTCAAAGGACAATAGACCCTTTTCACAATGGTGTGATCGTAGGACAAACACAAGCGTCACACATCACACACATTATCTGTCTGCTACTTTTATGTTCTAGTGCACAGAGTAGTAGACTAATCTTCACTAGTTTAGTCTTCCACCCGTGCACTGGTTCAAAGAACTAGCAGACCCATAATGAGTGGCACCTGTGTTTATCCTGGGATGATGCCTCTGTGAAAAGGGTCTATAGAGTTAGTGGATAACAGAGCTTCGCTGGATCTGTGTTAATTAACAGATTAATGGTTGGATAACATGGAGCTTCGCTGGATCTGTGATAATGAATGAGTGAACGGTCTGACCTGCTGGAAACGGGGGCTGCTGTGTCCGCCAGTCTCTTCCTGCCTGTCTCGTACAGATCGTACGCCTCCTCCGCCGAACACACGCTCACCTCACACACCCTGTCCACAAGGCTGAGATCAAAAGCAGCAGCACAAGAACAGAACACCGGTCTATAAAAGATATAGCCATTTACATTTTCATCATTCTCCATAATGTGTGTTGCATCAAGGTTGTGTGGTATTGCGATCGGTTTGTGCGTCATCATGGCCTTCTTATTGAACAGAAGTGAAGAAGGGGACGTCCTTCAGACCTACCATCCGAGGACAGGGTGATGAAAGGGTTTTGGATCATGTCTTTCAGGGTTCAGGAGATCCAGAGTGCTGTCATCTGGATAGAACTATCCACAAAGTGTTAGACTTCTGCAAGTCATCTGCAGTGGATTATTACCTGGGGTTATGCTTGCAGACGCACGTATACCTGAACAAAGGATACTGCATTGAACGTTGCCGTTTTCACCTTTGAAATGTGACTGAACAACAGCTTCAGAACCTATGATGGAGTATGGTATCAGTAATTCAGTTAGAGTCTGTTCAGGCTTTTTGAATTTTTATAAATTTGTACCATTTGTTTCGGACCTTTTTGATGATGTCATCGTCAATCGATACGCCGGATTTGTCAGTCCTGTGGATTCCACCAATCAGCAGCGTTCCCTTGTAACCGCAGGAAATGAGCTCGGCAAGAGGCTGCAGGATCTCTGGCTCAACTTGCTGCAGAACAACAGAACAACAGTTAGAAACCCCTTCCAAGTACAACAGCATTTAGTCAGGAAACCTCCTTAGAGCTGTTCATATGGAGCATGTGGTCAAGTATAAATCATTGCTGTCAATGTATTATATATACCTCTAGGTTTTCCAGAGTTACAGCCTGATCAAATGAAAAAGACGCTGTTTCCTAATTTCAAAGAAGTAAAAAAAAACATTGGAGCGATTAAGCTTTTCAGCAAACGGCTATTGATTGGAGAGGGTTCTGGCTGACCACTGTACCTCTTTTCCCCCCAACATGTAGTCTACAGTACGGCCGTCCTCTCTGATTACACAACTGCTTTCAGCTGGGTCTGTTAACAACACAGGGAAATAGTGCACATTTTAAAAGATTAAAGCTGAAATCCCTGAGGGGTAATGGCTCAAAGTTTCACAGATTTAACAGGAGATTAACTTACCTGGGAATTGCATGAGCACAACTCCCACTCTTACCATTGCAACACGAACAGATTCCCCCTGAAGGGAGGGAAAAGAAGCAATCAAAAAATGCTTCAGACAAATCTACTTGAATTGCAAGTTATGTCATCACACACTTGTACATATCATATGGTACAAATGGCTGTTTTCTGTGGGTACTTACAGGTACATCCATGTTCAGAACGGATAAGAGCTGGGGCCGTTGCTTTGCGCAGTACTGCTAGTGACTCTGGAGTTGATTACCAAGGTCTGAATCATTAATGAGCTGGAGTCCACTTTCACTGAGTAATGGGGATACAGTTACCAAGATGTACGTTTAAAACCGACACCACCATGGCATTGGCCTCCTTTTTAAAAAAAACCCCAATATGTTTTCCTCAAAATGTTCTTAATGTCCTATCGATGCACAACATGTTATGAAGGGTTGAATTAGGTTATGATATGCATTGTAGTCACTTATCCTTGAAGGACGTCAACAAGCGTATGAGTACAATGATCTGAGACAGTGTGATGGGAATAGACCGTGTCAGCGCGTTTCATGTGTAGGTCATCCTCTCTTGCAGTCTCTTGACAGCGCATATGCAAAAACGAACAGCACTGAATCATCAGATGATCACAGTAGTATTGTAGCCTTGGGAACTTCCCCCAGAGAGATAGCTGTCAATGTATATGATATATATATATATAATATGGAGAAATATACCTTTGTAACATCATACTAGAAAACCCACAAAATACCAATACCAAGATATCCAAACACTTCTTTATTTTATTTATTTTATTATTTAATATCATAACATATCACACTTGTTGTAATTCAGGAAAAAGCTACAGATATTTTCATTACTCTCAGCAGGTACCATACGTACAACTTCCTTAATCATTCATTTGATTAAAAGCTGATAAACAGGTTACAGGTTACAAGTTCTCCATGGCTGGACATATTTGGGCACAAAGGGTTCAATAACTCAACAGCAAACACATCTATGCGAGCAGGAAAATCCAGAAAACACAGACTAGAAACAACAAGTAAGGTCAACGTCATCAACAACAGTCTACTTCTTCTGACAGTGCCAGTGTTAAAGGCAGTCAGTCGCATGGCCTATGTGGCAGCCATCTTGGAGGAGAGCCCTATTAGAACCGTGACCAGGCTTACCACTTCCCATTGACCTAATGCTTCTCAGATTACACGTAGGCTGTATACGTGTATCGTATTGACATTGAGGTCGGCCATGGGCAATGGTGCCTCGCTGTGGCACCACTCTTGTCTACACCTGTTCCTCATACTGGGGCTCAAACATGCCGGGGCCTCTAGAGCAGTGTTTCTCCGATGGGGGTCCTGTGAAATATTGCAGGGGTGACTATGAATACATTCAACTAAATGGGTTGTTGTTGTGATATTGGGTATGAACAATTGTAAATATTTCCAATAAGAGTATATCACTTTAACTTTAAAGGGGTACTTGGCTGAACAAATATCTTAGAGGGGATATATTAATAAAAATACGTTGAGAACCACTGAAGTAGAGGAATTTAGGAAAAGTTATTGTCTGATGTGGCAAATATGGAGTACTTAAAGAATAGCGTAAATTCTCTTTATCATCCCTCCAACTGAGGAGCCATATGTGAAACGAAGGCCAATCCCTGTTGGTTTCGCTGAACAGCACAGCAGTTTCCCGTTCATTTTGATAACGACATAGTGACCTTGACTAAAGGAGAGGTTCTCTTGCTGTACATCTCTCCAAGGTAAAGTTAACATGAAACCATTCATTATATTGATTGCACCATCGACTGTGTCCTCTAAACACTCCCACCACTATTGCAAATCAAATCCTGAAGGTCGGGTAAATCCACATCCCTACACCCGATCCCTCTCAGATTTAGAAACATTGTGCTATCCTGTTACATGGGAAAATGCACTGCTCACTCACTACTCTTCTTAAGAAGCATTAGCCAAAATACACATCAATAAATATATGGCTGGAGGGGAAGGTAGCTCGCACACCTACTCTCTGGTTAGGGAGTGGGGGCGTGGCGGACGTTTATTCCAGGGCCATCTGGAAGCTCAGCCAATCAGCAAATCCGGCATTCAAACTCCTGAGGCAGACACGGGTTTGAGTTACACACATAAATATAACTCATCAGCTGCCCTTGTCTGGTGTCTCTGTGGGTGTGCGACATTACCTTCCACTCGCTCGCTCTCTTCCATCTGTTCCTTCAGGCTCTGCAGGTTGGGCTCAGAACGACTGATTGAACGGGGGAAACTGGGAATTCTGCTGAAGGAACTTAAATTAGCTGCGGTTTACTTAGCACACGTCAACATCCATTTATTAATGAGTTTCTTGGCCCAAATACCCCGGCAACACCAGCAGTGAGCTGGCATTCAGAAAGGCTGTTGACGGTAATGTACAGAAGGAACTTTTTCACTTGCTTTTCCTCACTGACATCCGCAGCGTCTTATGTTTGTGAAACCTATTATTAATGGTAATGATAAATGACAGTATAAAAATATACTATAAATTATACAAACAACATCCCTTGGATGACACTGTGAATCAGGATACATTTTCCCACGTTGACACATTTACACCCACCGTCAAGGATGTCTTGGCAGTTTTACTGTTTTCATCAAAGTCATTTAGAAGTGACACGCCACTCATTCATACAGATCTACAAGCTCCCTGTTAAAAAGCACAACATTCAAAGAGAAGAGATTGTCCCCAAGATGAACATGGAATGGCAGCTCTGCAAAGTATCAAACCCTAGTACACAAATCCCCCATAGCCAGCTTGGGGGATTGGTTTTTCATTTCACTTTTACTACCTGAAAACGGGTTCACTCCTGTTTTTAAGTCACACTGATACTTATTTTCCTTCATCTAGACATGTTCCTTCATCACAGCCACAGGCAGGCTAGCGTCGGCCATGCTTTAAACGCACGACTGTTGGAGCTTATTGTCAGACAGAAAACGACAACGGGGGGGAAAGAGTAAGTATCCACACCAACACGCGTGAACAATGGTAGAGAGGAAAACAAACAATTGTTGGGAGAAGCAAATTAAAAATGGGAAGTAGTCCTATCGCGTTATTACAATTAATTATAGTGATTTGTTTCCTGTTCATTGAGCCTTTTGAAAAACAATGCTGGAGAGGAGTGTTTTAATTTGTCATAGAGGGATTTGGAAAGGCCATTGGGTTTTATGAGCTACTCTACATGCATATCATAATGGGATTTAACCACAATGTAATTTCCAAACAAAATAGGCCTTCAGTTTTAGAGCGATCACAAAACCACAGGAACCCTTTAAAAAACTATTTATGGTTAATTTTAACACAGCTAGAGTTTTGTCTCTGAAGATGAATTTGCATCATAGTTCATCCAATTAAAAGTGAACTACATTAAGTGGTAAACTCATTTCTTGATAGACAACATTGGAGGTCAGACTAACATTACCCAATACTATTTAAAATGATAAACATCCAACAATGCAATAACATAACTAGAATTCGTGGTTGGTTAAACAACAATTGATGAATAATTCTGTGTTTTTCGCCCTCGTTCTCCCACTCAAAGATAAGGACCTCCTGACCGATCCATTTTATTTTAAAGTTCTTCTGCTTTGTTTGTTTTGGGTCCAAACAAGTGCACATAATCTAAGGGAGTCTAAATAGGTAACCTATCAAATGACTGTTGCAACATGAAATTACATGGAAAAAAAGTAGGAGAAAGGGAAAGGCCTACAATTTGTACGGTTGTTCATCCAACAAATGCTGCACTGCTACTGGCCAACAGGGCAACTTGTTGATAGAGGCCTACTCCAGGGACCCGTCCAACCGAATAGAATATATTTCCAACTTCTTCAGCAGTACAGGTATGGTGCCAAGTATACAAGACACACAGAATGTGAAAAAGAAGGCGGCTATTGGGGTAAGCCACAGGGGAGCCAAGCATCAGTTTGGACGAGGTTCAGAGGAAAGTGTCTGAGAGTTCAGGGAGGGAGCAACACTCAACGCTATGAAGAGTTCTGCACAACGCTGGCCTGTATCCCGTATATGAGGGTGGCTGGAAAGCAGTCAGGCCCCGTGTCAAAGGCTCTCTCTGAAGTTTGAAAGCGTGCTTTTGATTAAAAAAAAAAAAAAGAAGAAACTTGTTTGTGTGTGTGGGGTAAAGCTAGCAACAACATGCTTGAAGAATCACAAGCCCGCTTTAGAAACTTTAGAGAAATTTCACCTCTCGGTAGGATGATTAACCAACACAGTGCTCGTCTACACAAGGCAGGCGGTCTAGAACAACGGACAGGCCGTACGGTCTAGGACAACAGAGAGGCCGTACGGTCTAGAACAACGGACAGGCCGTACGGTCTAGAACAACGGACAGGCCGTACGGTCTAGAACAACGGACAGGCCGTACGGTCCGCAACAACGGACAGGCCGTACGGTCCGCAACAACGGACAGGCCGTACGGTCTAGAACAACGGACAGGCCGTACGGTCTAGAACAACGGACAGGCCGTACGGTCTGCAACAACGGACAGGCCGTAAGGTGGCCATGGAAAAGCTCAGATCTTAGTCACGTGATAAGCTGTGGCACCATTTGAAAATTAAAGCCATCATTGCATCAATTGTGCAACTTTAGGATTCTTTTTTATAAAACTCAATGAGGTAATATTTTATTTTAATTTGTTATCTATGAATACCTCAGAAAACTTTTGCTAGGCACCGTTCGCTGTGATCAAACAGCACTGATCAGATGACAGTTTGTGTATAATTGCAAGACGAAGGCATCCAAAAAAGAAGAAAAAAAAGCAATTACTGAAAAATACAGTGGTGTTTTATTTGCAAATTAAAAAGCACCGACAATATTAGTTACACTGTAAAAATTATCGACAACAATTACAAATCTGTATCATACAGTCCATACTGGGATTAGTACCATCGTTGCTGTTATGCGTTTTATCACTTTAATACTTTATATGGAGAGATCCGGTACCTCTGTAGTACAGTTGGCAGTGAGTGGATGTGAGCGGGGATGTGTCATTTCAACGTACATGGTAATAGACCGAATGGCGCCCACGCCCTTTAATACAGCGCTGACATTTCACACTGGGGAGTTGAGAGGGCACGGCGGCCCACAAAACACATTCATTAATTCTGGTCTACCAACCATTGCATATTATGTACAATACAAAGGAAGGAAATGAAAGGACAAATATGTGCATTGTTATTCCGTCGGGTACGCTGTACAAAACTATTGCGGTGAGAGCAGCTTTTTTTTATATCTAGGCATCTAGTTGTACGAGTCAATACCTCCGCGCAGAGTTACATACTGTTGGTTTGCCTTGCAGCGTCTTGATTTCTTTCCCTCCGAGAAAAATAACAAAAATCCAAATTTGTTGAAATGAACTAGGGGCTG
>OOFG01000440.1:0-20747 GCA_900323295.1 Molva molva | reverse complement strand
TGATCCCTGCTCCACACTCCACTCCACTCCACTCCACACTCCACTCCACTCCACTCCACTCCACTCCACACTCCACTCCACTCCCTGCCTCTGATGCTCCGCCTGCAATGCACCCCACCACCCACAGATATAACAAACAACGCATCTGTCCCCCCGGTGGGAAAAGAACAACGAAAGCGAGACACCTGTTGGTGGACTGTTGGTTGAGGAGGCAGGAGGCCGCGCTGTGCTCACTGTGGCTCTAACCCACCGCTGAGGCATCTGGGAAACCCATCAGAACAAACTCTTTTTATTAATGGTGGTGGGGAGCAGACACAAAAATGGAGAAGGAAATTATGTAGTTGTCGTTTCGATCACTTTCTTCTTTGCTCACGTTCTTCTTTTAGTCTCTTGAAACCTTTCTGTTAATATTTGCAACTGTGATAATGAGGCACAAGTTGTACAACCACGACCAACCGTGTTTGTTTGTTTTGATGTGTTTCTTGTCACCGTTAACACCCAAGTCGTTAAAATGTAAAAGAATGGTGTTTAGCTGTAAACCAGAATAAAAACGTTTCACCACCCAGGTGACACGATCTGGTTGCTCACAGTCCACTGCACTCCACTGCTCACATTAAAGCCCCAGTACCTACCCCACTACCACTCCGTCTGGAGGAGGTAGGAGCCACGTTTTGAGGAAGTAGGTGAGAACAAGCTCCAAACGGGAGCCAGAGGGCCACAAGAAACCCTTCGAAATGGGGCAGACCCCCACTTTGCGTCTTTCAGATCTGCGGTAGAGGGACAACTTCCTACGAGGCCACAGGTCGATAGGATTTACATTTTGCACTTGAGGGTAAATGAGGGGCAATTGACCCTCTTACCGAGTTTGTTTTGAAGGCTACATTTATGCGTGACTCATAAAGATAAAAGCATCTAAAACACCGCCTTTGCTTGCACGGGGGCAAACATAACGCCATGAGGACTTCTGTCCATGACGTATGGTGCAAGACCACACTTGCTCAGCAAACCGTCGACTAAAGTTACCAGCTATGTATGGCAAGTACTATTGTGGGCCCTTTCCTCTTTTATATGTTATTTTAAATTATTCAGGATTCACAAGCTCCTTCT
The DNA here is from genome assembly GCA_900323295.1 of Molva molva. Classification (NCBI taxonomy): domain Eukaryota; kingdom Metazoa; phylum Chordata; class Actinopteri; order Gadiformes; family Lotidae; genus Molva; species Molva molva. The sequence continues at coordinate 19,640 of OOFG01000440.1, read as the reverse complement.
ATAGGGTACTTTGGACAAATGGACCCAGGGGTAGTTATTACGCCTACTCATCTGGATGTAAAAACGGTTCTTCTTGCCCCTTTGTGTCTAGCAAGATATTGAGAGCAGGCATGCTGGCATTGTGCATAGCGGCAGAGGAGTATAGTCATACTCTTCTTTAAAATACAAACATACCTTGTCTTTTAGGATCCTATAAAGGTAATAGGAACGATTTACATGCTGCCCACTGTGTCGTGAAGGTTGTCACAGAGTTGACAATGATTGGCTAAGAAGTATTCAAATGGAAAGTAGGAAGTGAAACTGATCCAAGTGGAAGGGAGTGCTTTGAGTATTCAGCTATGATTTGTCAACCACATGAGCCCAGATAAGGAATTGATAGCTGATGGCTTATCTATTCAAGCCACCAAATGTACAAGTTTGAGCAATGAAAGCTGATTTCTAGGGACAACAGTGAACAGTAAGGACAAAGGAAATACAGGAAGAATATATCCATCCTGACATAGCATGTGATTGTTGTATGACTCAAATTGCAGAACATTGCCATACCGCATTATTGAGAAATATAGGTAAGTCACCGGACAGGCCTTAATTGGTTGTTCCTGTTTATCGTTTTAGTGTTGTGAAGGGCAGTTTGACGTGTGTGTCTGACTGACATCACAGCACTAAAAGTGGGATGTCACTCAAGATGAATAATAAGATATCTGTGCACCACAAAGTGAGATATGATGTGATAAACTCAAAATGTGCTTGTATAAATTGTGAGTAAATAGTTGTTAATCAATAATGAATATGGTTACTAATATGCTACTTTGATTAAGAAATAGATTGATGCACTCTGCACTGCTGGTTGCTTTCTGTACTTCAGCATGACGGTTACATGATTATTATAATTTCTTAAAGACAGGATGCAGGCGCCTCTATTAGGATGTTTACTGTTACCCTGTGCTTGTAAACACAACATGTAGGCTGGCTGGGCAGCTTGGTATGCTAACTTGCAATGACTCGTTATAGAGATTGTTGGAGATATGATATGCTTTAATGTTAGGCCCGGGCAGGTGGTTTCCAGTTCAATATTTGATTCAGTGAACCTTTTGAATCAGAGATGATTGGTGGTCATCTACAGTTAATCGGCCAAGATGGCCAAGTAGTTTCACTAGCTATGGTATACATAAAAGTATTATTGTTTTCCAATCATATAGCATTTTTAAGAATAGCTTCCACTAATATCTGAATGGTTGTTGTTTCATATGCAGTTATTTATTAAACACAGGTGGACTGCCAAATTCACAAACTCACAAAGACATGCTGAAATACAGAAACGACCATCTATCATATAAACCCCTCTGCATTTAATTAATGAATCCACGATGCTCATGTTTACATTATCTGATTTGTGTCACAAATAAAGTATAGCTTATTGTTATTTCCACTTTTTCGCTAACAGTCTGTAAAACGGACTTATGTCACACCCTTTCCCGACTTTCGAGACTTCACCCCTGTTAGCATAATAACAATGTCGTAATTACACACGCAGATCATACACCCCGTCAACTCAACCGCCAAACACACATGTCAGTGTAACAAATGACGCTATAGCGCTATAACTCACCCAAGCTATTCGTGGAACTATCCATATTCCGATCTTCAAACACTAAAAAATCTCTAGAAGTCAGTCTTGTGTTGGGGTGTATCTTCCATGCTGAAAGCTGCTTGTCAGAGGTAACACTTGGACCCCCCTGCCGAGGTGCTTTCTGGCGGAGCAGCACGGAGAACGAACACGCATGGCAGTGTGGGAGCCGTGGTCAGGGAACAGCTCTCCAAACGCGCTCCAAATGACCGTACAGTAATCCGGAAGATCAATTTGACATCGAACTAAGGCTATGCTGTCAATAAATCCTCATTATCCGCACATTAAGTGGTTCTCATCTTCTGCTTCTTATTCTTCAGCTGTTTAACGACTCTGTTGTGCAAAACGCGTGTTTGAAACATGTTATCCAACTTTTTCAAACTGGTAACACCCCCTATGAAATTGTATCACTACATACAAAAAAAAGTTTAGTCCGAGATTGATTTTATTTTGCAGGGATGTCCTGCCTCCACGTGTCGACGTTTGGTAGTGCACGTACGCATGTTGGTATAATCAAGGCGGAACCAAAGTGTTGGTGTTCAGCGGATACTGATCGAGGTAGGACACAGTACGACCACTGTATTTTTTCAACATGGAGATGTCCGTAAGCCGGTGTCTCTGAAGGAGACTATTTGAAACATATTTTTCTCAACAACTGTATGTAGTTTTTCTGTATTCATTCAAATAACAAGCTGTTTCCCTGTGACGTATAATAGTGCTGTCATATACATTTGAAAATGTTACTTGATGTTACCTTGCGTATTACTTGTCATACTCTTACTGTCTAACAGTTACCATAATATGGATGTAAATAGCGTGTGAGTGTGTGTTGAGTTTTTGCTAATCCGATTTTTTAGCAGTAGCGGCAAAGTAAACCATTAGCCAAGGCCTGAATTCAGTGTTGCAATTGAACCACCCCGTAACGTTTAATGTGATCATCCTGCTTATCTAAACGTTCTCCTGAAGGTCATGTTCTAATGGGTCTACCATGAAATGCGCCCGCTGCCTCTTGAGGCTACAGGGTCTTGGGTTAGTGGTACCCTCAGCAAGGCCGGCAAACCGGTATGCTTCTCTTCTTCAGTCGACCACAGCCCCAGTGTTGACCAAGCAACTCGTCGCTTTCAACTCTCATGGCGAGGTAAGCTTACTGGCAGAAAATGAATCTAAATATAGCTCATATTGCAGCTCGATTCAAGATGATTCTCCTGGATTGTCTTTTGGAGCTGGGCAAAATCAAACATTAGTTTTCATTATATCCAAGTATTCTTATGTGGCAGTGTTTTGAAAGTCAAGTCAGACATGCTTTTTCCTTGAACTCGTTAATATCATTCAATATTATACAACTCTATTAACTTGACAAACTCAAAATATTCTTAGAGCCATACCGACCATAGTTTAACTCATGAGAAGTTCTTTAATTTACTAACAAATAAAATCATAAAATGTAACTACAGGTTTTGAGGCATTTCCATGGCAGCTCGGCGTGTGCAAAGAGTTCACCCCCGTACGCTGATCTGGAAGAGAAAAAAGAGGTGGGAGACAAGTCTGTGGTGGCTCACGATGACCTGTTCGAGCGCGTCGCTCGCGATGCCAAAACCAAGGCCGCCTTTGGCAAGGCCATCGACGTGTTCACCAAGAGGGACAGGAGACGTCGCGGGCACGTGGAGTTCATCTACGCCGCCCTGCAGAAGATGACAGAGTTTGGCGTGGAGAGGGACCTGGCGGTCTATAACAGGCTGCTGGACGTCTTCCCCAAAGAGGTGTTTGTCCCCAGGAACTTCATCCAGCGCATGTTCAACCACTACCCACGGCAGCAGGAGTGTGCCGTGCAACTGCTGGAGCAGATGGAGAATTACGGTGAGTGTGTATTGATGCGCACACGCGCAATCATGCACGCACGCACAAACACACACGCAGGGTTTACTAAATAGTTGTTGGCCATGTGAAGATTATGTCTGCTAACGAAGACATTCATTATTTATCTCTTTCAGCCAGAATAGTATAGTAATAATAACCGTAACAATAACCAAATATATTATATCTGGATGTATATGGTGTGTATGTTCTGTGATGGAGCCGACACACAGCAAATGATGGCTCAATCACAACGTTACAATATCCAGAATCCCAGATGATACAGCTGATGGATGAATATATCGATATTGCGTGGATCGTATTGCCCGGTTCCAGTTTACAGATCAAGTCATAATCACAAAGCGCACTCCCACGACCTCCGCCCTGGACCTCACCGCTCTCGCGTCTCTCGCCGTCCCCTTGCATCCCCCTTGTCTTCAGGTATCCTGCCCAACGTGGAGACGAAGGTCCTGCTGGTGCAGGTCTTCGGGGATAAGAGCCACCCCATGAGGAAGTACCAGCGCCTGATGTACTGGTTCCCCAGGTTCAAACACGTCAACCCCTTCCCGGTGCCCCGGCCGCTGCCCGAGGACCCCGTGGACCTGGCGCGGCTGGCCCTGACGCGCATCGCCAACGACCTGGACGCCAAGGTCACGGTGTACCAGGTACGCAAGGTCACGGTGTACCAGGTACGCAAGGTCACGGTGTACCAGGTACGCAAGGTCACGGTGTACCAGGTACGCAAGGTCACGTGTACCAGGTACGCAAGGTCACGATGTACCAGGTGCACCCGGTCACGGTGTACCAGGTGCGCCCGGTCACGGTGTACCAGGTGCGCCCGGTCACGGTGTTCCAGGTGCGCCCGGTCACGGTGTACCATGTGCGCCCGGTCACGGTGTACCAGGTACGCCCGGTCACACGTGGCAGGGGGAGGGGCTCCGCGCTTCAATCAGAGTACCATTAAAATAAAAGTATGTTAAAAAGGAACAGATGTTACCAGAGTAAGAATTTAGTGTAAGTGAATCATTGACCGAAAACCAACAGGCTTTGCATTGTTTATTAAGGTTCATATTTAAACCGTATAATGAAAGTATGATTATAAGCGTTCATCAACATTATTATCTCAATACTATTTTGATGCTGGTGTTTAAAACTAAGTTGGTTATACCTGGATGTGGTGGGTTTTGGGTTAAGATGGTTCTGTGAATTTGTTGTAACAAATACCTGGCAATGAAATGCATGGCAAGCGATATGGAGATTCATTTTGGCTGAAGATGGAAATGATTCCCGTTTTGATGTGTTCTCCTCTCCCAGATGCCCTGCACAGATGTGACACAGACTGGAGAAGAGGTCACATTGCCACATATAGTGGGTAGGAATGGACGCCTCTTTTTCAATCTTTTGTTTTCAGTGTCGTTTCATTGTTGTTGTACTCCCTAAAATATCTGTAATGTGTCACGGAACGGCCGTCCCCAACCAGCGTCATCACCGCTTGGGCCGTGTGTACATCTGTTCGCTTTAGGACCTTCAAATGAGGTCCTGTTGGGGGTAACGGGGTGGGAGTGAGGTAACTACTCCCACAGCATGTCAGAGCTGCTCTTCGCCCACCCAATAAAGGAAGCCTCCACCTGTGCTGTGTGGCTGCAGGTATCCAGAGCCCAGAGCAGATGGAGCTGCTGGCCAAACACCACCCCAGCAGGCCGCTGTTCGTGGAGGGGCCCTTCCCCCTGTGGCTCCGGAGCGTCTGCGTGTATTACTACGTCCTCAGGGCGGACCCCCTGCCCCCCGGGGAGGAGGTGACTAACCGAGATGCATTCATAGTTTCCATTTTGTTTTTTGTATTTATTTATTTTTGTTAATAAATAGCGAGGGTTGTTGAATTATAATCTGTAAGGAGGATATTTTCCTCGGCTAGAATAGTTCAGTTCAGAATCACTTTACTATAAAGCAGCAGGCATGACCAGGAAAAGTCAAACAAAAATGGTATAACCCTTGTATTATCATATCATATTTGTTATGAATATATCGTAATAGATCTGTACTGTCCAAAGTAGGGTTAAGATTGGGTTAGTGTTGTTTGTCATTTTTTCTTATTTACTTTTTCTACTCCAATTGTGGTTGTGTGCTTTGATTGTTCTCAGCCTCACATATAAGTCGCTTTGGATCAACATGTCTGCTAAAGGACTAAGTGTAATGAAATGTAATGCCTGTCTGCTCCATCTCCATGTTCTGTCTGTTGTACTGCATCTGTCCACCAGGTGGAGGAGCCCTACGACCCAGAGAGGTCTCTCTACTACCCTCTACAGCTCAGTCTGGAGTTGGACCGGGACATGGGCGACCTGGGCGACGACTTTGATGTGGACGACTGTAAGACTCGATAACCCAAATAAAAAACATTTGAATTAACCAGTCATGACACACAAATGGATAAGTGCACCTATGTACACACAGTTGAATTAAAAACAACCAGATTTACATTAGAAGACGCATCTTCCAAAGCAAGTAAGTGACGCTAACAACAACTAAAGTTGTAGTACTGGACAACCTGGTTTGAAAATAACTACTGGACAGAGTAGAGTGAATAGCCATAGGAATCAGAAATACAAGGTTGTTTTGTCTGGTAGTGCGTTACAGTAGATATCGCATATCAAAGTGCTTTCTAAACAATGTTTGGATACACTTTAGATCCTGTTACAGTGTAAGTACACAAGTAAGTACTGTAGTAAGCAATGGAACAACATGTACTTGATATGCAATCGGGTTGAACAACATGCCACTACACAGTGTGGTGAGGAGTTTACGGTAGGTGTAGGTGAAAAAGAGAGTTCCACACTAGTTCAGGCTGTTCCATAGCTTTATTACATATTACATACTGTCCAGATCCGAAAGAGTAATTACATTCTGTACTGCATCGGAAATATTGCTGTACGGCAACAGCCCGTATGCTGTAACAGGCTGTTGCATTACTTATTACATGTAGAATGGCACTGCAACAAGAACACTGTGAAGTGTTACCCAAAGGTCTGACACAAATGTGTGCATATTATACTTTATAATACGTGCATGTTCAATTTAGATTCAGCTCTGTCTTGATGTGTGTAGCTGGCAGTAGATAAAGATGCCTTCCCCCCCCCAGTGGCTGAGGGCCCGGTCTTTGCCATGTGCATGACCCCCCAAGGAGACCAGGCCACCCTCAACCAGTGGATCTCCGCCCTCCAGGAGACCAATGCCGTCCTAGGCCGGGTCCCCACACTGTTCCAGCTGGACGCGGGCCCCCGCCAGCTCCAGAACGCACAGGGTCACCGACCGCACCCACCCCCGGACACGGGGCCGTGGGTCCCGAGGGAAGAGGAAGGGGCCGGACCGGCCCGACAGGAAGTGGACGTGACGCTTGAGGAGGAGCCACAGCACAGCCGGGGCGTGAAGCAGTGAAGTGCGGGTTCAGCGTGTGCTTAAGATAAGCTGGACATAAACACCCGTCTACGTGCGTGTGTGGAGAACGGATGTTGAGGAGAAGACGTGTGGCTGGGTTTCTGTTGGAAAGGTTGCCTAACGAGGCGCTAAAGAGCCACGGTTAGCTTGGACTAGAGAGTACAGAGGAGGTCCATTTGTAGCCAATTATCTCAAGCAATGAATGGCTTTCAAGCAATGAATGGTGAAATAAAACATCTCCCACATGACTGGGTTTTTGTTATTTGTCTTCATAAATGATTCAGTAGTACTGTGAGTGGTGGGCTGTGTTTAAATGTCAATAGCAGATAATCATGTTGACATGTTTGTGGTGTCTGTAGGCTAATACTGTTGCAGCAATATTTCTGATCCAGTACAGAATGTGATTACTCTGGACAGAGTAATTTAATTGTTGGGGATGGTGCGATTCAATCACAGGAACAACCCCCAAAAGGTATAAAATATTTATTTGTTCAGAAAAAAAGCATTCCTTTTTTAACAACGTACGAGTTAGCTTCAAAATTACATTCTCAAATGGCTTGATTTGTTACAGATACCAAACTTGTCGTGCAGGTTTTTTTCCTCTGGTTTTATTCAAATATAAAATGACGAGTTAAAGACTATGTGCTCAATGGAACATACAACATTAGTATATAGCCGATGAATTTGTCAACATGTAAACGCATTGCAGAGCCCATTTTGAACTCCACTGTGCATCCATTTACAGCACATGCAAGAAAAAGTTGAATATTCACAAATGAGAATCAACACAAAACTAGCTAGGCATACCAATAATGCACAATAATAACTAAACAAGCTGTATGACAAAGCTTGCAATAAATAATTAAATAAGGTTACATTTTCATTGAAAGGTGGATTGTAAGAAACCCAATTTGTACAAGTAAACGATTTGGCATATTACTTACATATAACTTGATTGTAACTAAAAAGTCTTGTGTCATGTTTTTCCATCCACTCCACTTCACATGGTGAAGTGGAGTGGATGGAAAATTCTAACAATTTCTATACTTGTCTAAGAAGGTAGGATACAAATTGAAAAAAAGCTGAAGATCAGTGGTGTAAGGACACTAATGCATTAAGCAGCTATAAAATTACATGCATATTTTAATTAAGAGTATACTGTATCAAGTGTGAATGCAAACCCTTTATTTGTGCAGTAATAACATAGTATAAAACAGTCTGCAATTGTCAACTCTTTCCAAATAATAACAATATTACAAAAACTTTGTTAAGACTTGTGCTCTGTGTATCCGTTAGAAATTAGACTAAACAAACTTTTAGGCGTGTTCCCTGTACAGCATTCAATTAAAAGTAGACCATCAATAAAGGCATCGCAATCACAGAAAAGAATAACGATAGACGACAGGGAACATGGTGGTCATTTCTGATGTGTAATCTTTTTTTCTTGTCCCTTTGAGGTTTTTCCAATTTAGGTCCCATTCGCTTCTGCAAAAGAAATATGAAGTGAACTAGGTTTGTAGATTGCATAGGAAATACAATATGCAGTTCCTGACACATAGAATAATATATAATTTAATAGTAAGAGGTCTCAAAATCTCAAAATTTCTCGGTCACACAACAGTCAAAATCCTTCAATCAATTATCCTTTTATCTCCTGTTCCCAGTGTTTGCACGCCAGCCTCCACAGCTATAGTTTGTTTTCAGCCTGAGATGTACTCAAATAGCTTTCCTCTACACTAATCCTTATATAATGGACACAGGGCCGGACAGAATGAAAATAACACAGAAATGTGATCTAAAAGAACGACTGTAAAAAGCTGGTTGTTTCCTCTCCATCTAACACATGCACTGGTCTACCCTTCTTGACCCCCACATGAGACCTTTCTGCGGGGGTCACCCTGTGAAAGCCCTCCTCTCTACCTGCCAGAGCGGCGCCGTGCTGCTGGAGCTGGCTGGTGAAGAAGCGCTCCCGCTGGGACACCTGCTCGTCCCAGGCGTCCAGGATGCGCCGGCACTCGGGGGGCTCCAGGTTCAGCGTGTCGGGGTGGGCCTCCTCGATGTGGGCCCTCACGCCCTCCAGGCTGTGGGAGTAGAGCAGGTCCCCGCAGACCATGCACACCAGCAGCTGGTTCAACGGGTCGTGGTCCATGAGGTAGCGGTTTCGCCACGCGCCGTCCGACATGGAGCCGAAGTCCTCGCCGTGGTCGCCGTCCAGGAGGCCTCCGTCCGCGAAGCAGGCCTCGGGGTCGTCGTCTGAGAGAGACGATGACATGCGGTTCATTTCACGCTATAAACAAAATGGAAGAACGATATTGGATCCGTTTGGTTGATGTACGGGGGTCACCTTCTAGCGGAGCAGTGTAGCTCGAGTATGAATAGTAGCCCATTTCAGCATCTGAGGTTGAGCTGTGGAAGAAAGAAAAAAAGGATGTAAAACACATTTTTAGGTTGCATTTCTACAAACGCAGGGAGGTATCCATATCCAAGGTTTCTTGCCTCATTAGATGTTCAGATTCCTCACAGGCGGTGTCAAAATCTCCTGGGTCCTATAAGAATGTGTAGAAGACAAGATAAGCCAACAGTTTATCATGAGGAACAACTACTTTCCATGGGATCGACTTCAAGCCTGCACCTGGTTCTCTGTGAAATGGGGCCGGTCTTGGTCCTTAGCGGGCCTAATGGGCTTCCAGTTGCCAGGTGCTCTCCTTTGGGAAAGCTCCCTGTCTCGAATGGCCTTTCTCGCTCTCTGCTCTTTCTTTTTAACCCTCCAGTACTCCCTCTTCCTCCTCAGGAACTCTTCTTGGGACTCTCCCGGGATGGGCTTTGGGGGGGCAAGGGTGCTTATGGGCAACAGTTTAGTGGGCGAGGCCTGTGCAGTTTTTGGCTTTGGGGGCTGAGCGTGTTTTACAGGAGTGCTGTAAGATGAATTGCAACCTGAGGTTGGAACGAGGGGTTCGATAGGGAAAAGGTTGATGCTGGACAGTGGATTGTCTGGAGGTGTGAGAGTAGCAAGAGCAGGCGCTGCATTGCTGTTCTCTTGCACTGTCCATTTCCTCACTCTGGACCCATCCAAGGAGAAGCCTTGCATCACTTCCGGTTGCTTCTCCACCAGATGCAGCTTGCCGTCCGACACCCCATCCGACAGTGGAACACTGACTTTGCCTTCCGCAGTTACAGAACACTCCGACATGTCGGGGTCACAAGACGTCCCCGAGGGCTGGGCGGTGACCTCATTCTGGCCCCTGCTGGGTGAAGAGGTGAAACTACAGACCGGCGGTTTGACCTGGAGCATGTCAGGGGACCGTCCCACGTTGGACGCAGTGGGACTGACAACCAGGAGTGTAGGAATGCTGTGCACTGCGGTAAGAGTTGCGGTAGGAGTCTTGGGCTGCAGGGAGCGTTTCTTCAGTGGAGCAGACGGGGCGTTGTTGATAGAGAGGGGATTCAGAGTCTGAAATAGAAGAAAAACAATTCAATTATCTGCGCATTCGGAACATTACAGAATATGTTACTCTTGAATTAACTCCAATGTGACATCATGCCTTAGTATTTATACCTTCCGTAAAAAGCATATAACCTCAATTCATTAAGATGGGATTGTGAATTCAAGCTGACCTACCTATCTATATCTATCTATGTGAAAATTGTGCATAATGTTTTGAAAATAATTTCATCATAAATTCATGGGCCTGGACACTAAACATACCAAGAGCCTGCTGTTTTGTCTGTGACCGAGACTCCCCTTTTGCCTGGCTTTTGAGCGGGCTCTTTGCTGTCTCTTCATCAGCTTCCAGTACTCCCTCTTCTTCTGCAGGCCGCTCATGCCGCTCATGCCGCCCTGCACTCCCCCAGACTCCACTAATGATGGTCTCCTGCACTGTTGCTGTAGTGCAGATGGCTGAGGCGGCGGGAGGCATCGTGAAGGCTGCGCCGCCGGTTGCACTCTTTGTGACTGCAGTATGGCGGGTGAGTGGTGCGACTTGGGCGGCTCTGGGGAACAGCAATGCTGATGGGGATTGCTCGACTTTTGGGTGCACAGCCTCTTGGCCCGACGTAGGGGAGACAGCGTCTGCACGGGACGCCCCTCGCCGGAGGCAGTGCTGCAGCGGAGGTCCTGCGTGGTAGAGGACAGCGGAAGGGGGGATTTGCCAGTCTGGGTTGAGGCCTCACGGTAAGGCTGCGAACAGGCATGCACCAAGTCATCAGGGTCTGCCTGCCAGCTTTTGATCTGTAGTGTTAGGTTGGCAGCCAATGGCAGCTTGTCTTCTCCTAGGGAGGCCATTGGGATGTCGGATTTCATCTCCTGCTCCAAGTGCTCTTCTGAGATGTAATCTTCTCTTTCGGTTTTACAAGGAGGCTGCTCTGTTTTTATATTGGTGGGCTGACATTCAGTCACTGTGCTAAGGGATTCTTCCAATAGTTTTTTCATGGAGGCCACGGCGAGGAGAGTGGTAGCCTGGGTTTCGGCACTCAGGGTTGGATCTGGCTCTGGCTGAGGCAAGGCCAGTGGAGGCAACGGCTCGGGGGCCAGTTTGATAGGACAGATGGCTTGTTCAGGTGGAATATTTAGGTCAGCTGCTGGTGCTGGTTCTCTCTCTACTTTGATCTGTTTCGCCTGCTGAGGATTAGGCACATTAACATTAGAGGAGGGTAGGATGTTCACTTTCTGTTTGGCAACATTCCCGCCCTGAGTAGCATTGGTGATCGATGCTCGCTGAATGGGTGTGTGCTTGTGAGTCTTCCTCCTTTGCATGGCTGCATTGCCCCTCGCCAGCACTAAGCCATGCTTTAGCTTAGTGGCACGAGCAGCTCTCTGCTCCCTCTTCTTTACCCTCCAATACTCTCTCTTTTTGGCCATCCTTTGTTCCTCCGTCATCCCTGGATCCTCACACGGTGCCGCTAACAGCGAAGAGACCGCCATTTTCATGACACAACCGCCGACCCCCGTCGCTGACACTTCTGAACCGGCGGCCAGAGGAAATGGAGGGTGTGTGAGTGTGATTTGAGCGGGGTTGTGGACAACTAAGCGGTTTGAGTTAGCCACAGCTGCAGCTGATCTTTGAAACGGCGTCCTCGGCCTGATGGACAGCAGCCGCGGAGGCTTGTTTGCGGACTGACCATCTCGCGGCAGGGAAACTCTGACTTGAGCTGGACGTAGCGGCGGAGGAGGACGATGGCTTAGCCTTCCCGAGTCTCCGAGCGCAACGTTTCTGTGGTGCCCCAAAGGCCCAACATGCGGTGGATTTTGCGAGTGTGTAATGATATCATCGTCAGAAAGCAAACAAGAGGTCTGTTCAGCCTCGTGTCCTGCTGCCGCGGTATCTGCAGGAACTGGGGGAAGGTTGATGGTCACCGTCCCGTCCTCTTTGATGAACCCTCCGATGGTCTCGGAGGCGTGGGTAAGCATGCTGCCGGTCGGTCGGCCCCCCCCCAGGGCTGGAGTCTGTGCCCGAGCCCTCCTCATCTCCTCCAGTATTTTCTGATAACGTTTGACTCTTCTCATCAGAGAGTCCTTCTCCTTCAGCCGGTTCTTCACCTCCAGGGACTGCTTGGCGCGTTGTTCTCGCTTTTTGATGCGCCAGTACTCCCGCCTCCTGGACGCCGTCTGCTCGGGGGACTCGTTAGGGTGGATTTTTGGAACGTTCCGTGAATTGTAGATTGTGGCGAGAGATGGGAATTTGACTCTTATGTTCCTTTGATTTGAGAAACACTTCTGGGTTTCAATGAATCTTTGCCTTGGTGTTCGGCATCTGGCGATGCCCCGACTAACGTTAGAAAAATACATGTAGTTTGAAAACTTCCTGGGGTGTTCTGTCCTTTTTTCAACAGTGACATTAGGCGCAAAAGCGGACTGTGTTTTCTTAGCGACCTGCGGATTTTCTACATTAATAAATACCGTGTTCTGACTCTGAGTAGGTCCCACTGTGTTCAACCTAGCTGCCCCCGACTCTTCACTTGTTTTCTCCTCTTTCTTTACAGCTGTGCCGGCATGTCGAGGCACAGAAGGCACAGGTGCATCTAGAGGTCTGGGGCTACTAACGCTTTGTTTTTGGCCCACACTTCTTCCAGAAGATAGGGAAGGGAGATGTTTGACACCCCCACGGTGCAATACCCCCGTCTTCTGCGTTACTGCCCTTTGTGACGTTGTTTCTGGGAATTTTGTTCGCTCTCTGCTTTTCGCCGACCTAGCTGCCAGCTTTGCTCTCTGTTCCCGCTTTTTTATCCGCCACTGCTCTCTACGCTTGGCTGCTCTTTCTTCCTCCGACACTGGGGCGACCCGCGTCTTATCAACACTGTTGTCTCTCCTGCTGGTTACCAAGGCACTCTTTTTTAGTCCAACCTGACTTGCTGTGTTCGCCACGCCACTCCTCCCAGCCCTGAGAGAAGCTAGGTGAGTGGACGACACAGCTTTTAGGCCTGTGGTGATGTCAACATTTAAAGGTTTGGGTTGAATGCATCCTACTTGTGCCTGTTGTTGTGCTTTAGGTGATGGGACAGCCTGCCTGTGCACACCCAGGTGGGCTGTTGCTGTAGAGGAGCTGCCTTTTGTGGACATTTTGGATTGTAGCTGGCAAGCTGCCGCTGTCCCTGATGGGTGCAATGTTACTCTATTTGGAGGCACTGAGGGGGCACTGATGTCCAAAGTAGTTCCACTGGATCTGGATTGAGGTGAGGTAATATAGCCACCAACAGTGCCTCCTGTAGATTGGCATTTCACTGAATCATTATCAAATGCACCGGTTCTGTTTGCAATGTGGCCTGACGCAGTAAACTGTGGCAAAACTTGGTTTAGTTTCATCGTTTGAAACCATCTCTCTTTTTGGCTTGGACTCGTATCTCCTGCACCCTGAACCGTTCTTTTCTCCCTCAGGGACGCCAGAGAAACATTCACCACATTGCCTGAAGTCTGCTTCTTCTGCACTGGTGAAATAGTGGCGGCCTTGCAGCCAGAAGCCTGTGATGCACAGACATCAGCGCCTTGCTGCTTCCCCCCTCTGCTGTCTGGTTTGGGCCGTGCCTTTCTTCTCTCTGCCAGCCGAGCCCTCTGCTCGCGCTTCTTGTTCCTCCAGTATTCTCTCTTCTGGGTGAGGGTGTCGTTGTCAAAGTCAGACGCCGGCCGGTACCGATGGGTGGCAAAACCAGCGCTCCCGCCTTTACCTTTCATGGTGTGCTTACCCCAGACCACTCCAACGTCGTTTCCGTTCAACTACTGCCAACCAGGGCGAACCTCTAAATTCAGTTCATTATTCTGCTTTTGGTCAGTTCGAAATCATCTCTCCAAGGGCAAACGCGTCCAAGCTACATATCAGAAGCTAGCGCTGGCCGTCTCTGTGATGTTTCTGCAGCTGACATCCCTCTCATCATCAACATGGGTCCTGGGGGGAGAGAGGAAAGGTTTTTTTTGTTATATTATGTATGCAGTTACACCGTTATGCAGTTTACACACTTTGAGACTACAAATAGTTGATAGATTATTTGTTTAATCCAATTAACTGTAATATAGTGACTGAAATGTGTTGATTTAAATATTACAATATTTTAATGATATACCACCGCCTAATATGGTTAATAAATAAACACACATACACACACGCGCGCGCACATACACACACACACACACACACACACACACACACACACACACACACCTTGATGAGTGATGTTGAATCAGCGATCTATGCGTTTTATTAAAATAATGCAGACGGGAATAAATAGGCTATCAACGCTACATCAATGCCGTTAAACATTGTGGCAGAGGATTTGTATCCGAGGATCTTTAAGTGTGAGAATTTACATGTGATTAAATTGCATGCTATTTCAAACATGCCTTTTCAAATTCTAAATATTCAGGATTCGGTAGAATACGAGGTGTTCCTAACATTTGTTTATGATAGCGAACAGGAACCAGGAAGGAAGCAGAATAGCACTGTCCCTTTAAACCTGTCCTTTTCTATCGCATATTCTATTTGTCGCGAGCCATTTCATTCTTTATACCTCTTTCACTTGATTCCAAAAAGCGATATAGTGAAAACGAAAATGAACGCATAAACATATACCAATACGTACAGGACATTCGATAAATTCATGCGTGATCTGTGTTGTGTAGCTGTGTCTCTTGCAGCGGCACAATGGACAAGATCTTCCTCCTCTGTCCACACAGACTGGCGCCTGTCTGTGTCCGCTCCCTGTCTAAAATGAGCTGAATAACCCACGCTATAAGACGAGCTGCGACCAAGCACGAGGACTGAAAAGACGTGGAAAAACATGCATATGCGTTACCTTTTAGTTACACTTAACTTTCCGGGACAGTTTGTGAACGTTTGGACAGATATTCTGCCAGGACACTGCAGCAGCTACTTTCCGCGAGCCTGCCTTTCTCTCTGTAGCTGCCTTGACAACGCTGGAAAGTACCAGGATGTGGGACCTTGATGTGTATGTGTGTGTATGGTGTGTGTAGTGCATCGCGTGGACATGTAGGCTAAAACCCTCTTCTTTTTTTTTTTGAAAGCCCTCGCTTATCATCAAGGGACCTCATTTTATCCATCCGTGACAAATTATCAAAAAAATAGAGTAGGCCTAATATGGTAAGCTGTTGACGTTAATAGATTCCATTTCATTTCACTAATACGGGACGCTGAATGATTGAATGAGCTAAAATATTGTAGCCAGACATTAGGCTACACAAAGCATTTGATAGCTGCACCAATTATGAATAAGAATATCAACCACATCAACAACAATAATAACAATGACTGCATTATAAATTATTGCATTTTTGACGGTTAATGGGGTCGTGGCCGCACCATGTCATAGCAACTTACAGTTGGACAAAGGTTCCCTAATTTGTAGGCTTTCATGAGTTGACAACATTCCATATTTATTTAACGTATTACATTCAAATGACCGCTAGTAGACCTACAAGTATTATATAATGTAGTATTGTAGTGTTTTTTTTATATATTATAGTGGCTAACATGCTATGTGTTATGCTCTTTGTTATTTTATTGCGCGTACATCCCTGTGTTATACGCGGTTTGACCTGATTGTGGGGATATAAAGTATTAGTCCTACTCCATCTGGCCCCCGGGTGCGCGTGTCAATGCGTGAAAGCCGCTACTGTCTCTTTAAATTTACCCAGGAGCCCCTTAAGGAGCCCCAGGGGCCCCTAGTACGGCTCCCCACCCTGAAGACAAGCAGAACCTTAAAATACATACTGGAGGCCCGCTAAAGCGCTTTACAAACAAGAACAACACACACTCGTGGAGCCGAAGACGGACAGAGAACCGGTAAAATAGGGTGGCGATACATAAAAAGTTAACTTGGCTCCCGAGCGGAGCGCGTGGGGGGACGAGGGGTTCATTTATAAATACGGCACAGACACCCAAAAGCGTTGGGTACGTTCTCGGCTGCTCGCGAAACGGGTGCCGAATATAACATGCTATGTAACACTGCTGTGTGAAGGCGATTGGGGAGCCACAATCATATTCTAAAATATCAGCCAGTAATGGAAGAGAAAGATACGGGGGAGAGCGATCCTGTGGACCTCCAGTGTGCTGAGCAGACAGATCTCGTCTCATTAATAATAAGCGGAGAGGAGGAAGCGACGCAAGAAGAGAGTGACTTGGGACACTATTCACTACTAGGAGGTAAACAAAAAAATACATATTGTTTATGTTTACGTCCACACACCACAAGCCCGTGTGTCAAATCCACGTTCTTCCTGCCAGCCATTGTCAGCCAGAGTTAATCCGTGTCATGGACAATGCCATGTAGCAGCATGGCCCCTTGTCTCAGTGGCTCCTATAAACAAAGGCTAAATACCGTGCTGGGAAGACTTGCTGTGATGCACAGTCGCCACCCAGCGGAAACTAGCGGTGGGAGTCACCGCCCCTCATATGATGCCCGTGGAGGCTATGCGGAAACGCTTTATTCTTTTCTGTTAGGTGTAGCCCACATATCGGATAATGAATCCAAATGTACGTATGTCATGTATATATAACGTTACCATTCATAAACCGATTTTAATTTAAAATACAATAATCATTGACATCATGATCTGCCTGGAAAATGTCAACCATACAAAATGATGAGTGCAACTCAGTGCAAATGGCTCTGGTGAAATGTCTGTTGGTCCCCCAGACGACGGCGACGGCCTAGCCAACGGCCACGATGAGGACGAATCACGGAGCAGCATGGCCACGCCCGCCAGCTCCCCTCGCACCAGCTACTGGAGCGTCACGGAGGGTCCCGACCAGCCCCTGCTCCTCTCCCCCGCCCCGGGACCCTCCGGCGGCGGCAAGGTCCGGGTCCCCAGGGCCTCTCGCCAGGGCCTCAGCCGCATCCCGGGGCGGGACCACCGGCGCTACTACCACGAGTACTGGCGCAGCGAGTACCTGATGGACTTTGACCAGCTGCGGCAGGGCATGATCTGCATGGTGTGCGGCAGCTCGCTGGCCACGCTCAAGCTCAGCACCATCAAGCGCCACATCCGCCAGAAGCACCCGGACTCCCTGCTGTGGAGCGCCGGGGACAAGGAGGTGATCCGCTCGGGCTGGGAGAGCCACCTCGGCCTGGGGGGCGCCCAGAAACCCTTCTTCCCCTCGGAGGAGGAAGGAGGAGGAGGAGGAATGGGGGGGCCCCTGGACCCCCTGGAACCCCTGGAACACCTGGATCCGGGTCTAGAAGATCTGTTTGTGCAGGATCCTCCCCCTGCAGCAGAACCCTCTGCAACGGCTGCTGCCACGGGTGGGTTGAGTCCCCAGAAGCCCCGCGAAACCGTCTCGGTCCGGGCTTTTCTCTGGGAGAATATTCTCCGGATCTCACACTTGGTGGCAGTGTGGGCTCGTCTCCCACTCTGGGAGTAAAGGGGGAGAGAGAGCAGGATGGTCATGTGCTGAAAGGGAGGATGATGTAGTGTTGCCGTTGTGTGCCCGAACGACGCTCGCGCAGGGAGAAGGCATAGGTTAAGGGGGTTGTTTGATTGGATGGCGATGTTGTTTTTGTCACCGTGCCCCCTGGGTCCATGAGAAAGCAGTAACTATAGCGACAAGGTACAATATGATGTGAAGCAATCAATCACACACACACACCGTAGAGGAAGCGTATTATTTATGCCCTTCGTTAAGAGTCATGAAATAGCCCGTTTCAGTTGGCCTGTGGTGAGTTTAATGTGATATTCTTTGCTTTGAATTCTGGCCCCACGTTTTCATGATGTTATGAAGGTTGAGGTAGTGCTTCATGATGTGATGAAGGTTGAGGTAGTGCTTCATGATGTTATGAAGGTTGAGGTAGTGCTTCATGATGTTATGAAGGTTGAGGTAGTGCTTCATGATGTGATGAAGGTTGAGGTAGTGCTTCATGATGTTATGAAGGTTGAGGTAGTGCTTCATGATGTTATGAAGGTTGAGGTAGTGCTTCATGATGTTATGAAGGTTGAGGTAGTGCTTCATGATGTTATGAAGGTTGAGGTAGTGCTTCATGATGTTATGAAGGTTGAGGTAGTGCTTCATGATGTTATGAAGGTTGAGGTAGTGCTTCATGATGTGATGAAGGTTGAGGTAGTGCTTCATGATGTTATGAAGGTTGAGGTAGTGCCTCATGATGTTATGAAGGTTGAGGTAGTGCTTCATGATGTGATGAAGGGTTGAGGTAGTGCTTCATGTGTCGATGGAAATGAGCAAGGCTTGTTTAGTTTGAATAGATGAGGAAAAGGTTACTGGGTTAATGGGTTAATGGGTACTGCATTCCAAATTCATAATATTGGCAAGCGACGATGAGCCTTACACTAAGATCATCTAATGCTTACATTTACAATTTATTTATTGTTTGCTAATTATAAACCAGCTCATATGACATTCGTCTTGAAATCCTTCTGGGCTCCATGCTGTCTCCATCTTCCAAATGCAGTTCCAAGATTAACCAGTGTTTCAGCACGGCCATGGAGCTTTTTCAGGGCGGACGAGGCCTTTAAGGTCGGGTAGAATCTAGCACCATCTCAGTTGATCCAGTTATTTTGCTTGCTTACATGGCTGCAGCACGCTGTGTTTGTGTGCCAATTAGTTTCTTATCTGGCAACACAGGGTACTAGGTAAAAGTGAATCACAACACACAGGCCAAAACAAAGACAAACGTTCTGACCCCGAAACAGACATTTCAAACGTGGACATACTGGCTGTAGCATTGTCAGACAAACCAGTATTTTGAGTGAGCATGTTTCCTCAATCTCTGATGACATATCAAGGGTTTTTTATGATTTGGCACAGTACATTTGTTACATATTGTACCCTTAACCCTTGACGTCCACCTATAATTGTTTGCGCCACCATTGTAATGCAACAAGGCTAGTACTGTTCTGGTGACTGGATGACATTCTGACATGAGTTAGAATGTGTCCTTGGTTTGCAAATGTTTTATGCAAATACATGAGGTCAGTTTTACCTCCTTTCTTTTTTTCAAAGATTAGCTGTAGTTTACAAATGGGCTTCTGAGTGCCACACACGTTTAAAAACACATTTACTGTGTTTAGTCATTTAGCAGACAATATCAGCACCACGACTTACAGAGGTCAGAAACATGTCAGAGAAGATACTTGTTCAGCGAGGCCTCCTGATGTGGACGTGAGAGCTTCCACCTCGGTACCTTATGGGTCAGGGGCCCATCTCCACCATTCACTACACCACCCTTACACCATCTTTACCCATCACTGCCATACAAATAAACACCACCT
>OOFG01000429.1:0-20416 GCA_900323295.1 Molva molva | reverse complement strand
TTGACACTATTATTTTTTTACAGTGAGTTCTATGAACCGGGGTCATTAATACTAGAAGATGAGGGGACTGTGATTGTAGGACTTCTGGTGGGCCTCAATGTCATTGATGCAAACCTTTGTATCAAAGGGGAGGATCTGGACTCTCAGGTGAGAGATGGACAAAGAAGCATACTATATGCAATTGCTTTGGCTGCAGCAGTCACAGTAAACATCAGTTGGGTGGAATGCGATAATCAGCATTTATTGATCTTAGTCATTGTTTGTTTTACAGGTGGCAGTCATTGACTTCTCCCTGTACCTGAAAGATACTGCCAACACTGAAATGCCCAAGGAGTGAGTGTCCTACCTCAACTGCATTGTGATGTTTGTCGACTCGATTTATATAGATGGTTGATTGAAAGTATTAAGTGTAACCACTGGTTACCTCTTCTTCAAATTCCAGTGAGTCAAAGATGACGGCCATATTGGATCAGAAGCACTACATTGAGGAGTTGAATCGCAACCTGAGTGGCACAGTTACTGACCTTCAGGCCAAGATGGATTCCCTAGAGAAGACCAACAACAAACTTGTGGATGAGGTGGGTTTTATTTTTATATATATATTTTTTTTTTCATTGTCAAATAATCTGTTCAAGGACCAATGCTTAATTTCCCAGTGAACAATCAAAAAAAGGCTATTCACCTTTGGGGTAATGACACATATGTGGGTGTGATACATTTTTTTCCCAGTTGACTGCAGCCACAGATAGAATAAACTCTTTGTGTGAAGAACAGCAAAACCTGAAACAAGAGAATGAGATCATCTTGCAGTCCAGCCAGAGGAAGGAAGAGGTGAGCAGTGTTTTTTAATTAAAATTTATTTCCTTTGTTCTCTCTTTTAGTGTGTGCATGCAATCCTTTTGAACTGAAAGTATGTTTCTCACACTGTTGTGCGGTTTGATTCCAGGTGACTCTCCAGGACAGCCAGGTAGAGCTGGAGACGTACAAACAGAGCCGCCAGGGCCTGGATGAAATGTACACCGTGGTGTGGACACAGTACAAGGAAGAGAAGCGCATTCGGCAGGTCAGATACCTTATGCTAAATTACAACATTTGAACACCAGTCTTCCATTTTAAATAACGTGCAAACAAACACATCAAATGGCATTGCTGTTATTCATTAACATGGAGGGGTTCAGGTTAAGTAGCAGCTCTCCTCGTCTATACGGTCAAACTGCACTTGGACCCTATAGGAACTGTCAGAGGCTCACTGTTCTTGAGTTATCTCTGGAGATCTTCTCACCAAGGTGTATGCCTTAAGACAGAGATTGAAGGGTTAGATATCCTTGTTGGACAGATGGATTTGGTTTATTAGGTTGGAGTCAGAGCTCAGAACTGAGTGTGTGTTTGTGTGCATTATATAAGGAGTTGGAGCGGGAGCTGGAGCTGCAGGTGGGACTGAAGCAGGAGATGGAGGTGGCCATGAGGCTTCTGGAGAAAGACACGCATGAGAAACAGGACACGCTGGCAGCCCTGCGGCTCCAACTCGACCAAGTCAAGACCCTTAACCTGCAGATGTTCCACAAGGCGCAGGTATCCAAACACGCACAGCGCTGCCTTTCCTGTCTTGAGATACAAACCCCCACACCCACGGGACACCCACACTTCATGTGTTTCTCTACAGGACTCTCAGCGAGAGGCAGAGAAGAAGCAACAGGAGGCGAGCCAGCTGGAGGAGAGGATGAGTGAAATGGAGAAAGCCATGATTGAGCTTGAGCAGAGGCGGGCATTTCTTTACATTATAGTCTGGAATATAAGCGTTTGAAATAGTTAGGGTCAACTCTGAATGATCAAAATTGGGTCATTTTATTTGGTCTGTATTTTTCTAGACTACAGAGGTCTGAGTCACAGCGTACACAGTGCGACCAGTCAGATGAAGCCATGAGGTCCGAGCTGGAGGGCAAAGTTGAAACTCTGCAGAAACAACTGTCTGACCTTGACACACTGAGGTGAATACTCTTGGAGCCTGGAGGAAGTTTGCTAAAAATAACAAATGCTTCCTCATTTAGTCACCTAAATGGCCTTTCAAAGTCCATTTGATAAGTTTGTCAGTCATTCATTTCCATAGTTTCGAGGCTTGGGCAGATTGTTTATTACAGTTATGTAGTGTTGAGCGGTCCTCTTCTGTGCCCAGGCTTGGACTGGAGACGGAGCTGTGCAGTGAGAAGAAGCAGAGGCAGAGCCTGCAGAGAGCTCTCCAGAGGGAACAGGACAATAGCACAGAGCTCCGCACACAGCTGCAACAACTTCAGGGGCTGCATATGGTCAGTCTGCCCCCCTCCCCTCAAACATACGTTCAGTTGATTATGTTTCAAGTCATGGACACTTACACAAAATGAAAATTAAATTGGATTCATAGGTTCAGACTTGTATTCTACATCATACCCTGCCCCTTGGAGGTTGCCAAGACTGCCCATAGTTATCCATGTCATTCGATGTTTATATTAAGACATTTTCCTGTGCATGTGTATATGTGTGTATATATTTATGTATGTATGTATGAATAATAACCCACCTGATTTCTTTCCTTTTCTTTTGGCCATCTAGGAGCTGAAAGACCTGAAGCAGGAGAAGACCCAGCTGCAGCAGAGGTGTGAGCAGCAGGAACAAGCGT
Source organism: Molva molva (assembly GCA_900323295.1). Taxonomy (NCBI): domain Eukaryota; kingdom Metazoa; phylum Chordata; class Actinopteri; order Gadiformes; family Lotidae; genus Molva; species Molva molva. Next base: position 17,763 of record OOFG01000429.1, on the reverse strand, counting down.
TACAGGAGATGGGCCTGCACCTCAGCCAGTTAGTACCATTCCTATGCACCTTTCCTTTGGGCTATTGTATCCCTGCATACGCTTACGGACATGTCTGTTTTTCTGTTCTCTCCTGAAGATCTAAACTCAAGATGGAGGACTTCAAGGAGGTCAATAAAGCCCTGAAGGTAAAATGCGTTTATCTGATGTTATTCCTTGTTGCTAAAATGATGCTTAATGTAAGGGCACAACAACATGACTAGAACTATGCAAAATGTGAAAAGACAGGCTGTAGCAAAGTTAGGTTTATGTTCCAGGAAGCAACCATACAGAAAAAAACTGAAAATAAGTTTGGCTGTATGAATTTGTTGCGAAGGGAAAACATCCATGTTACTGGCCGGCTGCAACAATCAATCCTAATGGCTGGGTTAGAGTACAAGGGAGGGAAATGATAAAGTATTGCCTTTTAAAATTAATTCAAACGATGTACATCTGAGTCTCTATAGTCTGCCAATATTGTCGCACTAGACTCAGATGTACATAGTTCCGATTTTTAACCCAGGTTTGTATTACTATGAGTGCCATCTTAATGGTAAATCCTTATTCTAACATCAATGCTAAGTACTGTCCTGTTTAGTAGGATTCGTGTATGGTATTCATGTTGCTCCACAATCAGGGTCACGCCTGGCTGAAAGACGACGAGGCCACAGAGTGCAAGCACTGCCAGAAAGAGTTCTCCATCTCTCGTCGAAAGGTAAACGGCAATCACCATTTCCTCTTTTTTTTGGTTTCAGTGGTCTGCAATACATAATACTAATTGTTTGCAGCACCACTGTCGGAACTGTGGAGACATCTACTGCAACAACTGCTCCGCCAATGAGCTGGCGCTGCCATCGTACCCACGGCCTGTGCGCGTCTGCGACATCTGCCACTCCCTTCTACTGCAGAGAAGCTCCTCCACCGGCGCCTCCTGACAACGCAGTCAGAGCGCCAAGTTTCATACTGAGGCTTTCTACTACTTCCCATTTAAATACCCAGTGTAAAACTGATTTTTACTCGTCAACATGATTTTGGGTACACTAGCAGTTAAGTTTAAGCATTAATATGGGATACTTACTTTTCCAAGTCATATCTCTTATACCTTTGTTTTATGTGGACTACCTTTCCTTCTTTTTTTTTGTAGTGTTTAAGAACCCATGTTTTATGTATTACATGGAATAAAATTGCTGAAGTTGCACTGTCCTAAACCAGGTTTAGTTTAATATTTGCAAAGAGGTCTGTATAGTGCTTACACACGTTTTAAGAAAATAGAAAAATGTCACCTAACAATCGCCATCAGCTATTCATGATTTACACTTTTTCCCGCTGTCATTAGTTAACATTACTGCAATCAGTTGATATAACCTTTTCTAATATAAAAACTACATCTTAAACTCTTTCAGGCCAGAAATCTTCCATCCACCTTTCTAAGCACACAGCGGATGAGTAGATCCTGAAATGAGCACCCCTATGTACTGAATCGAGTCTAATTCAAATCGGGATACCGAAAAAACCACACCCCTAACACAAACCTCAAAATCCTGTAAACCTAACTAATTTTGTTGCAAATGTATGGCCATTTTCTTAAAGAGCTGGCATGTTGACATTTTCTATCTAGTTGTTTGATTGGAATAAAAAGGACAATTTTGTCAATACTCAATGAATCCAGACCAATTTATTAACCTTGTGCACAGGAAATACAAATGGTAGTTGAAGCAGTAGAAACCTTCACGTTAGCAAGAGTTTTCAGATACACTTAACTTTGTAGCCCTCTAGAAGAACGATCTGGCCTAACAGCATGTACACCCTTAGAAAAACAGCTTCAACTAGGTTACTTGTAGCTTCACATTAACATAACGATCCCCAAATAAAAAGCTTCAACCAGGTATGGGATTAAACAGGATTCCAGACATATTTACAAACAATTTGTTTGTCTATGCACTCAGGTTCTCATTTTAAAATGGTCAACGCAAAAATTCGCTTTTACAGATAACTTCAGCAATTATAGAATGAAAAGACTTCTTGGTAAAGTTAAGCAAAGTTTGAAGTATCCAATTTGAAAAAAAGCAAGGAAGAAAAACAAAATGGTGCTTTGTTCTGTAAACTCCTTGTAGCAAAATCCTCAGTACTAAAAACAAATCCAGTCCCTATTCCGTTTTCTAGACCACCCTTCGGTACCCCCAGCCATGTATTGGTGTATTTACATCTCCAGTCCATCCAGCAAACATCCATTTTAAAAAAAACAAGACAGACACAAACCAACCAACCCCTCTACATTCACCATCCTCCCCCATGTCCATTCATGGAACTTCTGCTTCCTCCTCCTCCTCCCCCACCTCCATAGTAACTGCTGCCCATTCCACCCTGATTACCTAACGAGAGAGAGAACATACTCAATAGGGCCACGGGAAAAATAAATCAATGTACGCTCAGTGACTAAAATGTTCTCAAGGGAGGGCCTCAGTGAGGAACGATGTAGATGGTAGCAGTCTCAGTAAATGTTTTTATATGCCACAGCCCGGGCGTTGCGTAGTTGACACTCACTGTAGTCATTGTAGCCGCCCATGTTACCTTGGCTACTGTATCCACTGGAGTAGCCAGAGCTCATTTGACCTCCACTGTAAGAGGACTGGTTACCTGAAAAAACGGGACAACCACGAGTTTAGAGTGACTGCACTCAACTGATAACGATAATGAATAGGCCTTAGGGACTATAAGAATTTGTGGTGATTCTCACCCATCATCTGATTGCTGTAGGCACCGTTGCTTCCTCCGGATGTTGAGTTGAGGAACAGCTCCACATAACGGTGCTCTAGAAGGGAGAAAGACACACCCTACTTTCAAAATACATTCATCTGGAGTCATGGGAGTGGTTGCAAGAGACCCGAAGGGAATCATTTGAGGAAAGCGCCATTATTACAGCACACTCACGCATGTTGGCCTTGTCCTTGGACATCGCTGCTACTGCATCCTCGTGTGTGGCAAACTCTACATCGGCCTCCCCAGTGACCCTGCCATCGGGACCCACTTCAATATGGACCCGCACCGGATTCAACGGGGAGAAGAACTATGGGAGGTATGGGGAGACGTCACACAAACAATAAATATGATGCAACCGCCACAGGAGATCAGGTGAACGAACAAAGCACTGAGGCTTCATCTGCCATGACTTGCATTGTAAATGTCCGTCTCTGAGGCTCTGTATGGAAGGCCTCTCATGTGAACGCAGTGTCCTGTTGTACTCTGGAAGGAGGAGCCACTGTCGCCATAGCGTCCATCTGACACACCTGGATAGACATAAGTTCATAAAGATTAGCACCAGACCACATGAAGGCTCGCTTGCCCTAATCTTCTCCAAAGCCCTCACACACACAGCAGGATGTATAGCAAGCAATCATTTGGAACTAGTGGGAAGTGCAGCCATTACAGAATCATATTGAGCCCCCTGTACCTCCACCTCCTCCTCCTCCGTAGCCTCCGCGGCGCATGCGGTCATACGATCCCCCACGGCCCATCATGTTGTAGCCGCGACCACCCGAGGGCCGGTCATAAGGGCTGGGACGCTGCATGCCCATGGGCTTCCTCTGGGGCTCATAGTGGGTACGCACCTCGGCGCGGCTGCTCTTGAAGATCTCAATGTACCTGGGAGCATACAGATACCCCAGTCAACACTCTGCAAATGGACCGCGCCCCTTCATGAAAAGGCTGCATTATCTTAATACTGAGAAATTGTTCTAGAAATTGTTCTTGGTGTCACAGTATGATCCATTAAGGAACAACGTTTCCAAAGTTGGATGGGGCCTTATTTGCTTATACACTTTTATTATAGTTACCTGAGGGATGCAGTTATAAGTATTGTGCAGTATTAGCGGATCCTGTGTCCGTGACATGACAGCGATTGTCCTGGTTCAAGAGAAACAGAGAGGGCCCGTGCCCTTCTGCAACCCACTCTAAGCATTACCTGGAAACAGTGGGCTCCATGTCCTTGAGTACTGCCGCCCTTTTGACTTTACCACCTGTGAGACTCCCAATTGTCAACCTCAACTACCATTGAGTGCTGAGGCACCGTCGTTGTGGTAATTACAGTAATCGCCATGTGCTCTAAAACCAAGAATTCTGTCTTGAACCAGAAAGGTGCCAGAGCACTAACTTTCCCATAAAATGGTGACTGTGTGTCATCATAACTTGTTGCAACATGGCAGTAAGTCTATGTGTGTTTGAATATATGCGTTTTTAAACATTGGTCCTTATAGAAATGTGTTTGCATTAGTCTTATCATATCTGAGTATAAATGTAGCGTCAAGTTCTTCATTAGGGTTCACGTGTTGAAGGTGCACACCATAAGAAAAGCAACTTATCCAGCCAACCAACCAACCATCCCCACCTGTGCCCTATTCTCTCCTTGTGTTTCTTTAGAGCCTTTTCAGCTATATCCTGTGAAGCAAACTGCACGAAGGCCTCCCCCGTACTCCTCCCCTGGATGTCCACCGGCAATGTAATCCCATTTGGCACGATTTCCAACCCTTCAACCCAAGGACAGATAACCCCAGCAGGGGACATATTAAATCACATGCCCAATCACAGAGATCACTTTCTCTACAGAAAGAGAGAAAACTTAAGGAAACTCTACACATCATCACACATACCAGGTGAGTGTTTACTGGAGACGGGTCAGGTTAAGACTAGGTACTGTAAATCCTATGGTCATTTGGGGTGGAAAGAAAGAAGAATGAGAGGATAGAAGAAGGATATAAATGGGGAAAGGACGGCAGGTGAGAGGGCATGCCATCATTGAAGTTGTGTAGGAGGAGGTTTGGATAACAGCTTGCGTGTGAGGTGTGATTTCAATTACAGTGTCCCGATTCTGTACATGCTTGAAGCGTTTTCTTTTGCCGGTGTCATGAGGAAAATGCAAAAAGGCAAATTAGCAGAGATAAAACCAGCAAGTAAATTAACAGAAAGTAAACTAGAATTATTTCAGAAAGTTTATACAAGTGTTGGATTCGAGTGTGATATATGTCTGTTCCAAAGATGGTTGTGAAAGGGAAAAGATGAGGACCTGACTGAATAAAAAGACCCCTGTCTTTGAAGCAAAGCTTTCGTTTCAAGCGCAAATTCCATTCCTTGTCATTATTGGTACAACTTATTTTTTGGTTTCAGCTTAAGAAACAATTTAGATGGTATGCGTTTCTAAAGGTCATTAACATCCGATGTAAGAAACTGCTCAGAGGGTTTAACAGAAAGCAGAGACCAATGTCTCTCATCGACTTAACCACGAAGGAAACTCTACAAATAATCAAGTGGGCCGGACTGATGTATACCTGAGAAAAACTGGACAATCTCCTCCTTGCTGCAGCCAAAGGGAAGACCCCGTAAGCGGACCAGCCCATCTCCTGCGGTCTCCGGACAGTTTGGCCCAGTGTGCTTCATGACCCAGTCCATTTCAACGTTGTTCGACTTGAAAACTAGAAGATATGATACAAGATATAATAGTGCAACCACTGACAAAATGTATAGATAATACATTAAGACAGGTCTGATTTCAAGAATCAATGAGATGGGTGTAGTTGTTAACAGGCATACACACCCTCGACATATCTGTGACCCATGGTTTCTCGGTCCTTCTTAACGGCAATCTTCAAGTCATCATCAGTCTCCACCTCCACAAAGGCCTCTCCACTGGGTCGTCCTTCTCTTGTGTATGTGAAATGGATGCTTGTGGCATTGTTTGCAATTTTGCAATCTGAATTTGAGAGATTTATTTTTGGTTTTATCTTGGGCAGTTTTAAAACAGATTACTATAATATACCTGTGAATGACGCATCCACAATGTAATATTAAAAAGGTGAAAAAAATGCTTACCAGAGAAGAACCTCTGTACTTCATCTACTGAGCAAGACCATGGGAGCCCCCTTATGCGAACCACGTATCCCTCATCTGCCATGATCGGTCACAGGCCTTTGAACGTAAAGTAATATTTAAACATTGAATACAATCATGTGGAGAATAAAAACGTTTATAGTCGCTTTACTTTACGCTTTACAGTTACTTCCAATAACGTTACGTTATATTTGACAATTTCCAATATCAAATCGGACCGCGTGCCCGAACTACCGCACCCTAGAACAAAGCGGCCTTCGGCCTGCGCCACATTATTATCGTACACGTTAGCTCGCTCGCTAGCTCTAGCTTGGTTAAGGAACTAAATGGACGGATAAACCCTAACACTTTGCTGATTGGCCCATTGTCATTTTCTAGTATTCAACGTCAAAACTCTGTCATGTGTAAGATAGATAATAAAATAGTACCTTTCTAATAATGTAGACTTAATACGTTCCTCAGTGACCCGACTTGCGCAGCGCTGATAATGCCTGGGGAAAGGTTGCCAAATAAAGGAAAAGCCTCCCCCCTTTGGGTAACGTCAATACCTCTTGGGATCCTGGTACGAAAGAAAAAACCTTGGCAGCCAATGTTTTTGAAACAACATAAGATTCAGTATCCGTTACACCTGTGATATTGTCGAAGTAACGAAAATAGGCTTTTTTTACTCAAGGGTTCTCGTCACACACGGATATTCGTGTTAACGTCTTCTCAACTGGCAACCCGTTCTACACAAGCCAACTCCTCCCACTTTCGCACGGGTCTTCGTTCACGCGATGGTTCACGCCCAAAGTTGATGACGTTAGGTGTCCCAGACGCAGCTAGATCAATTTGCATTATATTTATTCTACGGTCAAACATCGAAGTGGCCATCACAGGGTTTTAATATTGATACAGTCTTTGGTTTTAACTTAACAAGTATCAAACGATGGACACACACTAAAATATATTTTACCGGCAAATAACATGCGCTTTTCTCAAGTCATCACTAAACAAAAATCCATTTCACTAAAATGATGATTTGAAATAGTAAGTTTGATCGTTGTTCATCAGTGTTTTTTTTTATCAATAGCTTGCAGGTGCAATGAGCATAAAACTGATATAAATATACCCAGTCGATGAATAACTAGCTGTGGGAGAAAGACAACTATTTGAAATTTAGGTGGAGAGAATAAAACAAGTGACATTATCTAACCATATCAAATTCAGGATGACATTTAAGGAAACTTTCAGGAGCCTAAAGGAAATATAATTTTGCAGCTTTGGTACAGTAAGCTGTTTAACTAGTATGAAATATTTATTTAACTATGGCTGACCCGTTGATTCAGAACTACTCTGGTGATGGAGGCTGTAAAGTGATAAATGACTCCAGGTGCTGAATGCTAATATTAAAAAAAATATTAGTCATAATATGTAGACATAATATAGATCAAACTATGACAAACTGATTATCCCTTCTACTTTTTTTTCTAAACAGATAGCTAAGTTGTATGGTGTGAATTTTGATAACTAATTTTAAATGTACCCTTACAACACAGTATTGTACTGAAATATATATATATATTAAAAAAAATGTCTTTACCAATGAGGTAGCAAATATAAATCTCCAACCATTGTACTTATGACAAATTAAAATGAGGGTACAAGGGTACATTATATTAATAATACATGTATCATGGTAGTCTGTATCTCTTTATCCTGGACTGGCAGGTCAAACAGGATTGTGGGGTTCCGGAGGGAAACTGGAAGACAGGCACAACATTTCCCCTTTCCCTCCTTTCTGTCAGGTTAAAAAACAAGATCTGTTCCAGAATAAAAAAACATGAATACATTAGTTTTTTTGTCTTTTAATAATAACCACCTTATAGCTGAAAACCTTTTTAGAATAAGGTTCAGCAAGTTTGAATGACAATGGGCTACCTCTACAATCTTAATAGGTCTCACTCAGTGGTCAAATGTCTATTTTAATATTGTGCTTCATATGAACTTAAGAAATTCTAATGTTAGGACTTCCTGTTGTCACTGTAACTTCTGACTATTGTGTTTGTTTGTTTGCTTGCTTTTGATCACCGTATCTGTGCGTCCTCTTTATATTTTTAACCTATTGTAAATATCTGATACAAAACGCGAATTAAATATTATCTCAATTATATATAAATACGATTAAAACTGTATTCGGTATGGCTAAATGTCTCAAATTAAAATTGTCAACAACTACGCCTTTTCTTTATTACCAACGAATTATGAAGTATCAGCACAGATGTAAATATTGCATTCAAACACGACAACTGCAGTCCAAGTAAAGATAAAGGATGTATTCATAACACTGACTGTTACTCATTATGTCATTTTGTGACATTACCTTGAATTAAAATAATGCCCATAATATGCAGGCCCACAGCCGCCCGCTATTATACTAAATAAATTATTACTGACTACTTTACAGGGACTAGTAAAGCTAGCTACCAGTTTAGTTGGCCTACCATGTCATGTCTTGACGTTCGTTCTACAGCCTCGTGATATTGGTAAACCTAACATGACGTTGCGGGCTTTCATTTGATTGGCATCCGTATAGACCAATTAGTTCGAGCGTTTTTTAAAGCTGAACCAATAGGAAGGCCGCGATTTTCATCAGAGGTGGACTTTCTGAGAAGCAGTGCGTAGTGTGTTAGGTTGTTAGAAAGTTAATGGCTGGGGGAAAGAGATCCTCCTCAACCCTCGCTTCGGGAGAGTTTCTGGATTCCCTGAAGTAAAATCACGCTTATATTCAACAAAAAGAAGCCCGGACGGACGCTTAAATAAACAATAAGCTCATCAGTATACGTATTGTGAATATAAGTATGCAGGATGCAGTAGCCGGGACGGCAATGCTGACGGACGGCTTCGAGGACGAGATTGACTCGGTGACTCCTCGCTCCCCAGCGGTAGGGATGGGGGTAGGAGCAACACCAGGAGGAGTCGGACTCGGGGGCATTGGGATTGGTGTGGGTGGAAAGAAAGTACGTTTGTTCGGTGACCCTGGTGGACCTACAGCCGAGAGACTGGATTTCAAACTAGCGGCAGCAGCCGTCCTTTCTTCTGGTCCAGGATCCGGCAGCGACGAAGACGAGGTCTCCGAGGTAGCTATTTGAGCTAAGCTCGCTAACTAACGCTAGCCAACATTCCTCTCCTTGCGCGAGCTGGCTAGTATGTAGCTACACAGTTAGCTAGCATTTGGCAACCACCCCCTCCCGGGCCCCAGAAATAGCGTAAAATCAGTTATTCGTTTATTTAAATACCGGTTCATGACATCACATATTCATGTGAGATGTTTGATGTCGAGAATGTTGTGGGAGACATCGGCATTTAGACACTCTAACGAGGTGAAATGTTTTATTTATGCGGCGTAGGCTGTGAGCAGGGCCTAGTTCGGGTGGAAGAGCCGACGGCCTCGTCACTACTGTCGTCTCGCGCACTGTGCAGCAGCAGAAGCAGCACACTACACAACACCCGTCACAACTTCTCTGATGCCAGTAAAGCAACACAAGAAATATCCCAACTCCTCACCTCAACGTTGTGTGGCAAAATAACGTGCAGCCATGTCGTACTTGTGGTGCAATTACGTCACCTTACGTTTCTGTAAATTAAACTCAAATTCCGCGATACCATTTCAGCACGCAATGGTTTCATACCAAGAGAAGACATGGGACACCGTCACATAATTAGTTTCGTTTATGATATGGTTTAAAACGTGCAACGTATGCCTGCTTGAAACTTTGCGTCGTCCAACGTGCTCAAACTATCTGTGTACATAAGTGACCAACTTTCCATGTGCTAGCCGTCACATGTGATCACAAAATTTTTACTGTGCTAAGCACGTATCTATTGTTTTTCCTTCCGAAGGTAAATTAAGAAAGCAAATACTCCTCTATCCAACATCTATTTACAGTTGACCATGGCTAAAATAACCAATGTCTTGCCTGTAGTAAAGGGCGCTGGGCGGCCACACCTATACATATTTGCATAAATAAAATAATGGTTACCTGACAAACTGGGCAAATATCAAGTAAGACTCAACAACTAACGTATGACCGTTCCTCCACTGGTGTGTGAGCTGTCAGTTTAGCGGCGTAATGTCACCTAGCACAGCATGTCGTCCCGTTATTTAGTTTACCAGGTCATATGACAGCGTTGACCCGGGAATGAAACGTGCTATAGATTCCATCACAAACTAATGCTGGACATCATTTCCCCGAACGTCTACTATATACCCATACTGAGACTTTTCTATACCAGTTGAACATTCTTAAATGTATTGCATTGACTGGTTAATCTGCTTGATATAAAATATTTTCAATAATACTGCTAGAAATGCACATGACTACGATATTCAGGTATTAACACATTCATTATGGCGGTCAACCTGTTGAGCAATCATTTACAATATTCAGACAAACTAAATTCTGGCATTAGAAACTAGGCAAGTTAACACTTGAAACAGCATATCTATAGTATTCTGGTGATAACAAAGTGATAAATTCTGTTTGCCCGACACTGAAATTAAATCAGATGCCAACCGTTTTTAATCTGTCAAGTTGCTTTGCACCAATGGCCTAGAAAATCTGTCTAAAAGGGAGGGTTTGTTATGGTGCATTACCCTAGTAGAGAACTCACTGCTCTGGGCAGCAGCTAAAATCTGAGCCCCAGGATTAAGCAGATGCCATTCTAGGCCTTTGCAGCTCTCTGGAAACGATCTGGGAACTGTAGTTCATTAATTGTGTAGACTAAAATGTCCATTGTTAATTTTAAATGCCTTTGAATAACTGCATCCCCCATGGATCTTTGTACTCTGCATTCCTATCGTATAGCTACATTCCTTCACATTGCCGAGTGTCGACTCCCTCAAACACTTGTTCACTGGGCCAGGCTGCTGCATCTCGGAGGGAGATCTCACTAGGCTGCTATTCAAGTATTTTCTGCCCTTGTTTATTAATTATCCAAGCCAATAAAAAGAGCATGGCCAATCAAATGTTCAATGTTGCATGTATTCCTGTTAACACATTTGAAATGGTCAATGTTTATGCCATAATTAATGTGCATTTGTGAGTAGTTCTACCATGATTGGATAATGGCATCATGTTGTCATATAAGATGTATGATAAATTAATATGTGCCTTGCAAAGTAAACGGTGCAGTTGTATGGAGCCTTAAAGCTGTTTGGAATTGGGGCCCCTTATATAGTGTGGTACACTCAAGCCCCCTCTATGGCCTTGACCTTGTGTCTATCGTGGGGCCAATGTGGAGTGGTGTTATGCAGACAGTATTGTATGCCACATTGTGTCAGTCCTTTCCATCATCTTAAAGTAAAAGGGGTCAAAGTGACGAGACGTATGCTATCTGATGAACAACAACCCCATCTCAATATTATAATAACATTAACGTGACGTCCACAAACTACTACTCTGCCGCGTGTGGTGTATTGCCACAATAAAGTAGCATTTTTTGTGGAGTGGTTTTATGGCAAATGTTGGTAAGGGTAAAAATGTGTCACGTTTATATGTAACTATACTATTACATTTCTGTAACCCGGCTTAATGCTGGACAGATGCATGTACATGCATCTGATGCATGGGGGATGTCTGATCAGAGTGAGAATCTTTACTGGTCAGTGCTGTACTACCACACGTGTTTTTTTCTTAATAGACTTTGTGAGACGGCAGTACATGAGATTGCTCAAAGGGCCTTACCAACAAGAGTAGGCTCTTGTAGTGTGAAAGGGCCAGCAAGCTGACTCTCAGCTGAGCACCCCCTTGTATGCTGGGGGTCCAATCCTGCCTGTGGCCCTTAATGCATGGTGCCTTTAGCTTTATACATTGTGTTGCTTTCCATCCGGTAACATTAAGTGTAAAACATAACAGTGGACAATATGTCTTCTGTTTGTTGTTGTTTGTTTAAAGTTGAGTGAACAATATCCAAGCATAGAAAAGCATTTGATAACCTCTGAAAACAATCCTTTGCTAGCATCTGTTGGTGCATCAAGGATTGGTGCCAACAGGGAACAATATACATCCCTTTTTTGTTTTTTATGAGGGTGCATATTAAAGTTTACTTTCTTTCTATAAACATTCTGTTATTCTCCACTGTCCCACAACCATGGCCAATCCGGTAGTGTTCATTTGTAATCATTTCAAATAACCCAAAAAAGGCAACATTTCCTCAGAAATTGACCCGGAAAGGTCAATTAAGGGTTAGTGCGTTCCTTTTATCCTGACCCTAACCCATCCCTTTACCCCTCCCTTCTCAGGTGGAGTCCTTTATCCTGGACCAGGAAGACCTAGATAACCCTATTATGAAGACGGCATCAGAGTTACTGCTGTCCAGCGCCACAGATGGAGTGGACCTGAGGACTGTTGATCCAGAGACACAGGCTCGCCTAGAGGCTCTGCTGGAGGCAGCGGGTATGACTCCGTCAACAAACGGGATAGCGTTTTTTTTCCACAGAACTTAATTTCTATTGATCAGATCTTGACCAGTTCCACTAATTTCCTCCCATAAAACAATTCTATTAGCCGAGGCCATCCAAGATAGTTTTAATCTACAGTTTAACATGTCTTAAAACGGTGTGTTTAAGTTGATTTGGATTCTGCAGCAATTTCTCTGCGGCCATCAACATTTATTTGAGAGTCCTATATATAGTTCGTGATGTGGTTGGAGTAAATTTGTTTGATTAGATTCATAATCTGGGTGTAAGAGTGATTGTGTGGACTAATCCATCAGCTTCGTGTGTCCTGGCCTCGGGGTTTATGAACATGACCAAGCAGATTAACACTGCACCTTCTCCTGGTCCTGCAAGGCATGCATGGAGTCCATGTTGAACAGCTAATGGCTAATCTTAAACCTCTTGCCCCTTACTTTGAGCACAAATGCTGAGGCATAGTTTGTTGTTTGGGGCCTACAGCATGTTGGATACGTGGATGTTATTGGGTGACAAAACACAAATTTCCCTGAGATTTACACTGACATATTCACATTCTATATAATAACCAACTATGAAAGTTGAATACGGTCAACGGGTAAAAGACATCTTGAATTTCTGTAGTTAACAGTAGTTCACATGTGTGGAAGTCATTTCTGATGGCTGTACTATCTGTACATTGATACAGCGGTTATATGTAGAACATTTACCATAAATTGAGATGTCTTTTGAGATTAACAGATACAAGTTCTACTAAATTGTGTTACAAAACACTAACTGCAATTCAATATATTGAACCATGGGACCACAAACAACAGGACTTTAACTTGGTATGCCAAACTGCAGCTTTCCTAAACAATCCATTAATTTAATATGGATAATGCTAACTAGTATAGTTCTCTAAATCAGACAGTCGAGTAGTTTGAATGACTAAACATCAAAGCAAAGGCGATGAACAAGGCCGATGACGGAATGATATCGATAGACAGATTAATCACCTGGATCTAGAGCTCTTTATTGGGAAATCTTCTTACTACTGCTCACGTAGTGGCAGTGTGGTGGTTGATCCGTTATACCAGATCAAATTATTCTTGGGTATGGATTTCACCTCAGCCGTTATACTGATGTGCTACGCATTACAAAACTTCTGCCACTGACGGGGTCATTTTAGTATGGACTGTTTCATGAGTTATACCAATGCACCCCCATTTTGTAATTGCAACATTAACATTGTATATATATTTGAATATTGTGTTTAAACAAATGCTATACATTTGATTCACATTTGACTTCATCCAAATCTTAATGTGTGTCTTCAATTTAAGTCGAAGTAACAAGCTGGTGGGATGAGTATTACATTTTGTAACTAATCCGCCGTGTGAAGGTGTAGCTCAAAATAATTGCTATGAGTACAACGACAAGATGTAACTGGCAGTCATGCCTGACAACCAGCAACAGGCCGATTCTTCTTAAGTCACAAGCTTATATGTACGTTACAGAATATAATGTACTGACAAAATATGTTTCCAGGGCCCAACCATCTGCGAATCAAGTAAACCGGTTTAATGTTAGCATGGATACACATAGCATACTCAATGACCAGTGGTGTGAGTGGCCTCTTAAATCAAGCTAAGTCAGCCTGATTTAACTTGTCTATGTTGTTGGCACATACTAAATACTGGATGTTAAGCTTTAATGTTGAGTAGTTTTAAATAAGTTGTAATGTATTTAGATCAAGTTTCTTTTCACCTTGGCCATCAATGTTGATTTTTGTCATTTTGAGGTTTAAAATACATAATTATGTAGATGCCCAGATTGTAAGTCAAATTTAAGTTTTGGTTACAGCTAGGTTGAGTGAACAACCAATGAGCGAGCTTTCACCTTGAACAATGCAAAAATTTACTTTTTTTGCCTTTTGCGGACCACTTGGGTTTGAGTGTTCTGAAAATATCTTGCCTCATCATGTATGTGTGTTTATTTTATTATAAAAACAAGAATCACAAGTGCTGAAATAGGGCTGGACGATAAATCAATATTAAAGAGTCAGTGAACCCACTGTTTCAGCTGGAAATCGAACACGATGAGATTTGAAAAAATGCGTTTTGGGTTGTGAGTTCTAGGAAAGTGGGGGCGTGTTATCCCATGGTTACGACCCATGCCAACTTTTGAATACTTTTTTAGTACCGTCGTTGTGTATGAGCGTTACAATGAGCGATGTTGTTTATGAAATGCGCCACACACCGTAGCGATTTACGTGTCCGGGAATCCTAACCCTCACTCGGACGCGGAAATTAAATACATCGCTGCTCAGACCTAGATTCACCACCCACACACGCCGTAGCGTTATACTATATGTGTCTCCGGGAAGCCTAACTCTCGGACGCGGGTTTTAAATAAATCACTGCTTAGACGGAGCTTCCCTTGGTCGTGACGTCTGAGTGCCTCGGAAAAGGCACTCAGACGTCACGGAAAGAACACCACCTCCGTGTGGAACATTCACATAGGGTTTTGGGGAGAATGGCAAAAACATAGGATTTTTCTCTATATTGGGGACTTATTTCAGCAACAGTGATAAAATGGCATAGATTACTACGTTGACTGATATAAGACAAATTACCATGTTTAAAATAAAAATGGTTTTGGGGTCACTGGCTCTAATATCTATCGTGATAAAATCTGCCGCGATTACAGAAAACTCAGGTTGTCATCACAAAAACTCACGATGACCACCTGTGTGGAGTAGCGTACTACTCCTCAGAATAAAATGAGCAGAGGCGAAACAGAGTGCGAGGGAACTGTCACTGAAGACGAAGAAATTGTACCTAAGAAAGGTCATACTACTTCTTATTTGGAAATGGTTCGGCTACCTGAAGTCTGACCAAGCACAGACTAGCATTAGGCACAAAATATGTCAGCGACCAGTCCTCGGCAGAACAAGAAACATCACCAATCTCTTCCACCATCAGAAAGGTACCACCCCACAGAGCCCTCCGAATATTTGAGTTTGCGCTATCATGCTGCCAGCCCAGCCTTACTGCTAGTCAAACCGCCGAAGATCGACAACCAACAATTGTCTTTTTTTTTTCAGCCATTACCCCATACGAAAATGAATCGGTACAAATAAACAACTAGCGCAATTACGTACTGTATCGCTAAAGATATGCCTAAGCACGATTTGAAAAGCAGGGCTTCAAGAAGCCAATGAGTGTAATGGATGCTAAGTACGCGCTGCCTGAGCGAAAAATATTTTTGCCAAACCTCACTCCCTCATCTCTACTCTCTCTAGCAGCTGTTTACATGTTCTTTTATTTAATACATTTTCAGTGTCCTACCTCTAAAATGTTTGAGACGTTTGAAACAAGGCACTTGATGTGATGGGAACCCCAGCAGTTGTTTACATTATTATTTTATTTAATTTATTCAGTGTTTAACATAAAGTCATGTTGGCTCTGTTAAATGTTTGTCACCTATTCCTTCTGATAATATATAATTGTATATTATAAACCAT
Source organism: Molva molva (assembly GCA_900323295.1). NCBI lineage: Eukaryota > Metazoa > Chordata > Actinopteri > Gadiformes > Lotidae > Molva > Molva molva. Next base: position 1,903 of record OOFG01000429.1, on the reverse strand, counting down.
AATTAACCTTCTTGTTTCTTTAGAGTTCTGTCCTAAGGAGAATACTCCTAAAACTGTACATTTAGAATTATTATAAAATATATATCGTGATAATTATAGATATCGTTCAATTTAAAAAAACATATTGTGATATCATTTTTGGCCATATTGTCCGAACCTATGCCAAAGTGCTTAAAAAGGTTGATTAAAACAGTTGCTCAAGGGTCATGCAGCATTCATTAAAAAATATCCATATTGCGCATTCGTCTACAATAAGTGAATTGTTATTCACCCCAGCGGTTCTCCAGATATAAACTATGTCAATAAGACACGCGAGTGTACCTCTGTTTTCATTTTCAGTCAGCTCTGTTTTACGGGCATGGCGTGTGTTTAGTGTCTTGGGGTCAGTTGTCGTTTTCTTTTTTTCCTTTGTTCCCTGTGAGATAAACTCGGTGCATTAATGATCAACCTTGGAGACTATTGCTTCCTCTGCCTTGGGGAGTGTTGCGACATCGCCGTGTTAACAGCCAAGCTAAGTTTAGATTGAGTCGCAGGCTGTCTGTTTGAAACCCAGGAGGACCGCAAGGACCAGCCCTCAGTCCCTGGCCTGCTAATGAATGGGTTGAGGCTCAGGCAAACATTTTGGGGGTGAAAAAAGTGAAAAGCTGTCATTTTTACTTTCCACTTTCTTCACCCACCACCCACCTTGCTTCACTCTTTTCTTGTGTCCACAAATTGTGTGCAAGACATGCACAAATAAAACACGCACACACATAGACAAGGTCAAACAGACTTGTATGGTCTATGCCCTGTCCTATGTAAGAGGTCTTTTTAATGTAGGTCATCAGAACAAGTTGTTTTTTGTGCTTGCCCTTCCTTCTAGCTTCCCTCCCTGGCCTTCTCTTACACGCACACATAAATATATATACACACTCGTGTACAGCAACTTTCCTCCCCTGTTTCTCCCTCTCCTACTGGCCACCATCTCTTGTTTTTATTTTAGTTTCATCTACATTTGCATGGTGAGGGACTTTCCCCCTAAATGCTCTACTGCTCCAAACTCTTTATATTAATACAGCTATATATATGTATGGAGGTGCTGTTATGTCTTTTGTGGAATTTGTGTCAAGATCTGAACTTGCTAGGGTGTTTTGATATATTTAAAATGAAGCTTGCAGTTATGATAAAAACAAATATTAAATACTGATTAAATAATCAGTAACATGATTAGAATAAATTGTCTACCATGTGTTTAAAAAAAACCCTACAAATTGAAGGGCCATATTAACATACTGGTTTGTGTTCTCTTTGTGTGCGTGTGTGTTTTTTGTGTGTGCGGATGCTACTACTAACCCTGGATTGGAATGGATTTGGCTGGCCTGGACTTGCTTCTTCATCTGGTCTATTGTGGCTGGGCGTGGTTGTGCTCTCCTGTGATTTGCCTTGGCCTGTGCACCTCTGCCGTCACGGTGTCTGGCAGGCATCGGTAAACTGTCCACTGCCGATGGTAAAGCTTTTGCAGACCCCGAGGTGCTGCGGCGGCTGACCTCCTCCGTGAGCTGCGCCCTGGACGAGGCCGCGGCCGCCCTGACCCGCATGAGGGCAGAGAACACACTCAACGCCGGCCAAGCTGACAAGTATGTATCTCTACCATACCGGCACCATTCACAAGACCACCCCCTCAAAAAGATGCTCTTGTTTACAGCATCCGCACCTCACTTAGGGGTTTAATAGTCGTGCACCACAAGGGTTTTCCTCATAATGTGCTAAGCTTTTTAAGCAGGGTTCAGGTAGAAGCGTGTGTGTGTGCGTGTCTGTGTGTGTGCGTGTGTGTGTGTGTGTGCCTGTGTGTGTGTGTGTGTGTGTGTGTGTGTGTGTGTGTGTGTGTGTGTGCATGTGCGTGTGTGTGTGCGTGTGTCTCTCA
>OOFG01000425.1:0-19447 GCA_900323295.1 Molva molva | reverse complement strand
GAAGCTCATAATAATGGTACTGATAATGATAAGAAGGAATTCTAATCTGAAAAATATTATAATAGTGTTCATGGTAAGGTCTGTGTTCTGTGTTTTCTCATTTTGAAGAAAACACTTAAAATAAGTAATGTTGCTACAAATCCATCCATGAAATCATTAAATGCAGATTTTCATGAATTTCTATTAGAGAGGGGGAATATGGAACCAATTCCTCTGGCAACAGGCTGTCCTTTAAGGCGTCCCGTGAACCATGTGACTGCTGTCTTGGCTCCACTGGTTCCAGCTGTTGTCTCCATCTGGGCCCATCTGAGAGCTACTTTGGACCTGGTGGTGAAGACTCTGTGGCTCTCTCTCTCTTGACAAAGTTGGTCTCCTCTCAAAAGGCCATTGTTAATTAAGGGAAAGCTGTTTTAAACACTCTCTGGTCCCCCTTAGTGGCTATCTGTTGATTGCATCGATTGTCTTGCTGGAACAACACATCACAGCATCTGTGTGCTTCCTCTTACTTCACTGTCTCAGTTCATTAGAGTGCTGCAGTTGATAATGGGGTTAATAAGCGGAGACTGCATAACAATGCACTTTAATTACGTTGTGTGAAAGGATGAAAGGCATATTAATCAAAAAACAAAATTGATTAATAAAGAAATAAAGATGCCCAACCCCTATTGATACATTGCTTTTAGTAATTCACAAATTTTCTTTCCACAGCCTTTTTTTCCCCAAACTTTGCTTTTAAAACGTGCTACAAATAAGGTGTATTATAATAATAATAATAATTATTATTATTATACCTGCTCCTAAATAAAATGCATCTAAAGGCCACTGTTGCTCTGATGATAAAAAGCGTCTGCTGAATGGTTAAATGGCAATACAGAGGGCACTAAAGGGGCCTGGGGCTGCCCTGCCTTCAGGCGCTCACTAGCCAGGCAACAACATGTACATTCAGAGGCTCCATGTGAAGAGCGCATTCTTGTTAATGTTTAAACCCGGTAGGACAGAGTGGCCGGTGAGGGAGAACAAATCACATCTGTGTTCTGTGCGAAGGTCCGTTGATTACATATGGACCTTAGGCAAGGTGTGGGAAATGCCATGTGGCACAGCATATTAAGTATTAACATGCTCCTAATGCAATTCATACTTTGGTTACATGTGTGAGACATTACTTTGATGGAATCTAAAGTTTTATTTAAAAAACAAACAGTTAATAATTCCTGTAATATTTCATGAGGTTCTGCTCAGTCAGATTTTACTCTAACTTGCCTAGTCTTCAACTCAGCTCCTGTCTCAGGAGTGAACTGGTTTTGACAAATATCTGTCCACTTGTGTGTCACACGGTATATCCCAGTCCTTACGCAGTCCAAGCATTCTGGGGGTTCTGGTTTCCAGTTTAATGCAAACGGTTGATTGGCAGTGGTGGGATTTGAAACAACACCTCCTTGAACCGGAGCCTGAATCCAGCAGTCTGCCTAGAGGCATGGTTAAGATTAATAGAAGCCGTGCACAGACTTGATCAAACAGGGATCCTTAAAGGCTCAATGGTATTGGATAACCACTCAGGTGTATTTTGATGTTTTAATATTGTATCTTTTAATTGTATTTCTGGTAAACAATGGAATAATATTTATCAACAACAATAAGTTAATACAAATTGAATGACATTTTGGAAAATGTCAAAGCTCAAATCATGTTATTGTATAGTCAATACATTCACGGAATGTAACTAATAAACTTGAATTTAAGGCTCTGAGATCTCAGTCAACAGCATTCAGGTCAAATGAACAGGACTCAGATTGAAGCCTGAATCACATTCCTGAGTGGTTCATGAATAGACTGGTAAAATGAATCACCTTGTTTTGGCAAATTCTCCCCGACTTCCAATACTGGAGATAATAGTTCTGCAGACTCAGCACAAATTAGCCAAAACAGTGAGAGTAAACACCCCTCTAGTGGTCAATTCACAGCACTACACTTCAAATTGCAATTCTATTTCCCTTCTTGTAATTTATAACACACGTTAATATACATAGCCTACTCATTGGTACCTCAACTGTCACTTTCGTCTTCCATTGTAACAAAACCTTCAATTTCAGCCACATCTCTAATACAAAATCAACAAGACAACAGTTTAAAAAATTGTCATACAAATAAAGTTTTTACCTGAAGTGGTACTCTCGAAGATTTCAATGTAATTCAATGTATGTTAAGTGACTATCTATCATCGAATGAGGTAACACAATGTTGATTGAGCCTTTGGCCTACTGATGAAAGCCTTTGTATTTACAGTATTATGAATGTCACGAACTGGGTGTCGGCGACACAGCTTGTGTCTCTAGGAGAAATGACTGCCTATCGCCCATGGTGTCGCTAAAGAAAACGAAAGAGATGTTTGAGATTTCCACTTAAAACCTTTTATTAGGGCATTATTATTTTTGCATTTCAATATGCCTTATACCAGTGCAGTAGTGAAAGCAAACAAGCAACAATAATTCTTAAAAAAAAGTAAATCGACCAATAAAGCGCTAAAAAACCAAATCAGACCATTAGTCAATCCATGCCAGGAAATGTGAACCTCAGATAAGGCCAGAGCATGAGCTTTCACAGAGAAAGCAGTAATCATCAATAAAGAAGTCCGGATTTTTTTTCATATCTAACAAAAAAAGGAATAAATCGAGAACCTTGAGCCATGACTTTTCTGGGGTGGGGGGGATTGAATCTGTCGCTAACCAGCAGAGAAGCTGCAGTAGACTCCCCAGTGGTCGGAAGTGTAGCGGCCGCAGTCCAGCTTCTCCAGCCCCAGCAGGGCCATGTGGTCGGGCAGCAGGCGCGGCACGCCCCCCCTGCTGGCCGGACGCAGGTAGATGCGGTCGAAGCGGCAGCGGCTGATGTAGGGCACTTTCTTGTTGCTGTTGGCCTTGGTGTCCCAGGTGTAGCGGCAGTGCTCCTGCCTGCCCAGCTTCTCCCACACGTCCAAAACGCCACTGGACAGGCCCACCTTAGCCACCTGGGATTAGGAACATTGTGTATGTTTAAAAAGAGGAGAGACAGTAGTAGGTTTACAGAAACTTCCCATCTGGGATGAATAAGGTATTACTCATCTTAGGTTGTAAGGGGGATGGCGGGGGGCACTGGACAGGATAGTGTACTGGCTAGTGGCTGAGCTAGCCACTACTTTATACTTCATAACTTCAGTGGATGGAGAGTCCATTAATTTATTCAGCGCTTTCCTAGCTATTGTGCCTAACTACTATTTCAAACTGTCATTCACCAACGCATACATATAGTCATATTACTGATGTGGTAATCTAAGAGCAATCAGGCAAACTTTGTTATAGCAGAACTTCTGGGGGGAGACGGCACAGCACCTGGGCCGGAAACCAGCACTGCAAGGGGTGGATTTACGCCTTGTTTCCTGTTTCTTAAAGGAGATATTCTACCAAAGAAAACAAATTTGCGCGGGTGTGTAAAGCTTTCAGAAGGGGATTTAAACAACTGTTTCTACATTGGCCAGTCTACACGTTGTTGTTTTGAAATCTTCAAAGACATTTCTTCTTTTCTTTATTTTCAGAAACCACTGTTGTCCGAGTTTGTGTTCGCCAATTACTCGCTTACGGATTCCCGCCTCCAAATACATGATGGGTCGAAACAAACACCAAGCGAAGGAAAGTGACATGCCCTGTTCACCCAGATTTGAGATCGTCAGCCATCAGACATAGATATTTAGAATCTGATTTGTGACACTAATGATATGGTAAGGTCAGCTCAAAGACTCCTCTCAGAGGCCACGCATCCCCCTCTAACACCCTCCGCAGGTATGACTAAGGCTTTCACGATGAGAGCTGGATAGGGGGCAGGATAGTGTAGTGGGTGGTTGGGGCATTCCACTCCCAGCTGAAGGGTCCCCAGTGTCTGAAGCATACCTATAGGCATCCTTGCATCCATCCTACCTGCCTCTGAAATCACATGTATCCGAAAACACTGCAGGTCACTCTGAATAATAGTGTCTGCGGAGACAACAACAACAACAACAACAAAACACAATTTGATTGGTGGACGAGAGACACTACACTGACCTCTGCGTCTCGCAGGTTCGTGTCCCCTCCGAAGAGGACGGTGACGTTGTCGGGCACCTCACTCATCTTCTGCATGATCAGCCTCAGCTGCTTCATACGCTCCCCCGCCTGGGCCTTGCAGCTCTCCAGGTGGGAGGTCATGAGGCTCAGCTCCTGGCCCTGGAACGTCACCTGGAGACAGAGGAGGAGGCGGACTCAAGACGCCTATGTTTCACAACCCGGTTGGTAAGGAGTGCAGACGGACTAAAGCAGTGTTTTCAAACAGGTGGTTCGGGACCCCATTTTGGGTCGCCTGATATGCCTACGGGGTCGCAAGGAGATTAAGAATTTATAGACATTTGATGGCGCACAAAACATAATTTTTTTGCAACATTCTGTAAAGGCCCTGTATATACATACAGGCTGCATATGGATTCATAACCTCAAGCTTATACAAGTAAGTACATAAGTGTAGCACAATGCACTTATAATTGCTGGGACATCGCAAGAGTCACAAGAGTTTTCAGAGCTAGAAATGGGGTCACGGGCCAAAAAAGGTTGAGGACAATTGGACGAATGAATGAAGTACTGCATACTTGTATCATACTATCTTGCTCACTAACTCACTGAGACTGAGTGATGAATGTTGAATGAATGGATATTCATTGAATATGAATATTCACAATCGGCACCATGTACACAGGAGGGTGAGGATATCGGAGTGAATTGTACTCGCATCAACGTGTGAAATGTCATGTCGTTGACCTAAACCAACCTGAACTATGAGCAGATTCCTCATCATCATGGTGGTCGTGTAGGGAACGATCTGACTCCCCAGCAGTTTGACGCGGGACTTCTTCAGCATCATTCCAGTGAAGTAGCCCTCCTCACCACCTGGTGAGGACCAGAGAAGCAAAACAAAACAGGGTTATGGGATCATACTGCAAAGTAAAAAGAACGTTTTTTAGTCTTTCAAGAGCAAGACTTTGGCCAATGTACCTTCAATAAGTGTGTAGCTAACGGCTCGTTTCTTCAAGTACTCGACGTAGGGAGGAATGAGTTCCTGGAGAAATACCACATCAGGAGTGTATCTATGGATACAGAAAATAATATTAACCCAAACAATAAACAAAAACATTTAAATAGGGCCATTGTTCTACTACTCCTAAAACGTGACAGAAAGCTGGCCCTAGGTAACTAGTTATTTTCTGAGACTGGCTGTGCTGCATCCCCCGAAGCAATGCAGAGACAATATCAACATAGAGTAGGAGTTTATAAAACAAAGACGTACAAGACTAAGTAGGAGCATAGGCCTCTTGCACGTTCTGCCAGGTTGTCTGTGTCTAGCCCATCCACATTCCAAGAGACCAGTGATAGCTTATTCTCCTTTTCTGTGGCTTCGGTGGTTTTGCCCGCATCAGCAGGACTTGATGAACATCCTGGCTCATCCGTAGTCAGGTCTATACTGAAGACATTTGTAAACACATACGTTGACGTTAATTACGACGGTGACTCACGATTCAAGTTCTTAATGCGAAAACCAGGAACATGGATTCAACCTAAACTTGACCTACCAGCCCCCCGGTGAACTGTGCGCAGACTTCTTCCTCTTGACAGCTAGGCCTTTAACTTTCTCTGGCGAATCTTCTATTTCGAACACTTTCTCCATATTGGTTTCAAAGAAGGAATTCAGTGCTCTCTGGATGCGAAGTGAAACATGTACAGCGTTAGGTCACATTGGTGTTTTTGTAATTAAACGGTTGTCGGCTGTATAATTTGCGTACACACAACATGCTGTGATAAATACGTCATCCAGTACAATGAATAGACATGCAACAATGAGTTTAGGCTAACGTTATAAGATAGCTCCGTAGAAAAAAAAACCCAGTCACTGTATAAATATACTGCACCTCCATCTCCCATTCGTTTTCAGCCAGGTAGCATCGAGCTACTGTGCTATCACTGTCTGTAATTTTAGCAAACTCATCACAAAGGCGAAGTTTTTCATCCATTCCAGGGGCAGAGCATTCGTGTGATTTTTCGTTTTGACAAGTTGCATGTGTACCACCTAATTGCATCCGGGTATATTCGTGTCTGAAACGGCATACTGTAGTTGGGAAACGACTGCGATAATAAATACGAATACATAAATAATTGGTTGATTAACTATATTTTTGGGATATTCAAATCTTATTCTTAAATGTTAAATTATATCGCTACACACATTTGAAAATAACAAATTTGTAAGGAACCTTACAACGTTTGTCTAGTTGTAACATCGGTACCTGTTGGCCAACACAAACCCGCATATAAAACCCTTTTTAACAAATGTCACATTGACCAGGAAGGTGTCATGGCTTCTTTAACTTTAAATTCGCTCAAACAAATCATGAAAGCACTAGTAGACACCCCAGGTTTTGACAGAGTCATAAGCAAGGTAAGCGTATTCGTGCAACTCTGCCAGTACTTAGCATGTGGATGGATTTTAGTGCGGCATCGCAATGGTGAATGATGGCATCATATGTATTATCTCCGTCCATAGGTGAACGTTTTGTCTGCGAGCCCCGGTAAAGTAGTGTGTGAGATGAAGGTAGAGGAGGAGCATACTAACCGTGGAGGCACACTTCATGGAGGACTGACAGCGACGTTAATTGACATCATCTCAACCACAGCCATCATGAACAGTGAACGTGGGTCACCAGGGGTCAGTGTTGACATGAATATAACGTAAGAAGTATATATATATCTATACATCTTTATATATAATCTATATATCTTTAGATATATAAAGATACGTAAAAGTCCGACTTGGACTTCAAGTTGGTATTGTATTTAAACATTATTTCTTAAACAGGTACATGAATGCTGCCAAGATTGGAGAGGATGTGCTGATCACTGCTCAAGTTCTGAAACAAGGGAAGACCTTGGCATTTGCCACTGTGGACCTTATCAACAAGTCTACAGGCAAAGTAATTGCGCAGGGGAGACATACAAAGCACCTTGGGAACAGTTAAAATGTATTCCTGTTAAACCACAGTATTACTCCAGTATAGTGTCTCAACAATATTTTAGTGACTCTCGGAAGTAACCTTTGTCAGTAAATGGGCTATGGGCTAAATAAATCGATGCCTAAAATGCCTAAAATCGTTGATTTTAGGCATTCATTTTTTTGGCAAATGGTTTTCAGTGATTGGGAATGTATTGCAATTCTGTCGTGGTGAAATTGTTTCATGTTTCTCTTGACTTTCACTAATTACCAATTTTCTACAATTAACACTAAACCACTTTACGAGCATATGCGTGTACATGCAATAAAAAGACCATAATTATTCAGAATTTGCATTGTATTGGGATATGCTCAGCAATATTGATTTGAGAATCATTACAGAATAAACTGAAAAGAAAAGCCCCTCAACCCTTCTACTGAACACACTGAATTAGCAAACAAAACCATAATCATATGCTTCCCAACTTAAACAAGGTTAATCCAAAGATAATGCAGCAAATTATCCTATTCAATCCCACATTAAAGAAAAATCTGATCTGCTTTTTGTTAGGTACACTACATTTTAAACATTAGCTTCTCAGTGTTGTATTTTCCACCAACAGTTATCCCTGCCAACACAAAAAAAAGATAACATGAGTTAAGTAGCTTGGATGGATAGTAAATTAACAGCTTGCATGGAGTCAATCGTCAGCGGCTAACCAATATCTTGCAACTTTGGTTTGTATGACCTTCAAAGTTACTCAAGACCTTCTACCCAAGACATGGCTAGCCCGTTTCCGAGGAAAGAAATGACACAAAATGTCCAGCATAAACAACCTAAGGCAGGTGTAAAATGAGAAGAGAAGCCAAACGTACAAATTGACAAATGTTTCTCGTTATCTTTGCATCTACGAGTTAAAACGCCTATTTGCGCCCATCCAGTCAAACAGATTGAAGTAGTTCTAGAAATCTCTGTATCTTTGACCCCCTTCCCTTACAATACCAACACGCTTTCACAATCCTTTTATGACAGCAAAGATCACAAACATCCACCATGAAAACCTGTTTGTTCCTGTTGTGATGCAACATAAGAGTTCCTTCAGTGACAGGTGTCATTGACAGCGTGGCTCCGAGTGAATGACCAACCAGTCAGAAAAAAAAATCGATTGAAAAAAATAAAGTAACAAAATGAATGTTTGTGCAGGTTTAATAAACAAAACCAGATGCTTAAGTGGGGAGGTTATGGAGGAGGCAGACAGGAACAAAGTGAGGAAGAGCAATCCAAAAATAGGGGTGGGAGAGAGGAGCACCAGGGAGGGTGAGCAGAGCATAACCAAAAGATGGGAACTGAGTCAGCTTCGGGTCATGGAGAGGGGAACACATGGGTAACATAAAATAAACAAAAAAAAGGGGATCCAAGCACAAGTTCATTTCTATTGGATGGAGGACAGTGGAGGTGACTAGGTCAACTGCTTCAGTCAGAGGGAGAGGAGGTTGGGGGTGCCTTCCCTTTGTGGCTTGGTGAAGGAGGTAGGCCTTAGTCAGGCATGTATGGGCGGAGGTGGTCCTCTATGTCTCCAACACCCCAGCTGGTCAGCTGGTCCTGGGGCAAGTATAGGCAGAGGCTGCACAACTTGAAAACAGTTGCCTTGGTTTTAGGAGTCTGCAGAGATCAAAATATATGGTTGAGACAGATGCTGTAAAACATGTATTTAATTACCTCTACAGATGGCTAATCAATTTCCACAACTTTACCAATTGGCTGACTTACCTGCAAGTGCTGTCTATCCATGAAGAGAAATACAGACTGATTGGGGTTGTTCATAACCATCCCAGCCTTGTCCTTACGGCCCACAGCATGCAAGAACTGCTTTTCATAGTCACCATGATGAAACTCAAACTTGGCCTGTAAATCATATATATATATGAAAAGCAAAATACACATTAAGAGGAAGGCTGCCTGGAGCTGGTCAAAACAAAATAACGATTATCAAATTACATATATTATGCATTTCTAAAACACTGTCCACACCAAAGCACTTTACTATGAATGACAGCTGCTCACACATACACCGATAAACTGATGGTTATGTCAATAATGCCAGCCATTATCAGCTAATTGGGAGCAGTTAGTGGTCATGTGAGACTTTAGTTAAATCCCAAGTGGCTCTATGATTAAAAATACATCTGCTTAGCACGTCTTCATCAAGGTCTAATCAATCAAAAGGTGACAACCAAGTTTTATGAAGAAAACATTTCCTAGGTTGTGGTTTGCCAACTGTCTTACATCCAACTGTCTTACAACATCTAATGTGCAAGGAAGAAGGCATCTGGTCATAACAAACAATGCAATTTGTAGTTGGATAATCATATAACTTCAGCAAAACAGGCTACATGAGGTCATCTGTAATCGAACCTGAACAGGCCTGAAGGGCTCGTCCTCCGCCCCCTTCCATCTGGAGAACAGCAGACAGACGATCTTCTCAATGTCATTGCGTGGCCAAAGGATGAAATCCATCTCCTGTGTGCAACCTATCACATCCTAAGAACACCACAAGGGGAGCGCTTATTCAAACAAATTCATCCTGAACAAATTGTATGCAATAATATTCATACATGCATACAGATAGTCTGACCAAAAGATAGAGAGCATGGTTAATTTGGCATCACATGGCATGAAAACAGAACCTGGTCTTGTAGTTATAATTGAGAAGCCTCATTTCCTTGCATCAGTATTAATTAATTTATTGGCCATGACTTAATGACTACAGACACATGTGGGTGCTGAGGCTAGAGCAGTTGAGAACCATTGCTTTAAAAGGTACAAAAGGATTGCAAATGTGCGTGTGTGATTGGTCTTACCCTGCGCATTGACTGGTATCTGGGGGCATGCAACTGCACAACGTCCTTTTGCAGGAGTTCTATAGAGCTTTCGAGGGAGTAGCTGGAATCCCGCACACCCCTGAGGATGTTTTCTTCATAGTTGTTTGTCATCACTGGCACCACTTCGGCCACCTCAAAAAGTGCAGACTTCTTTTTCTGTTAGTGAAAAAATCAAAGTATCCAGTGATAAATATTACAAGTGATTTGACTCAATTGGAAAATGTGAATGGCACATTTAAAGAAATCTAAAAGAGGAGGTCCTTTAATAACACTGAACTGACCTTGTCTTTGAATACGAAGGCTATATAGATCTTGAAGTCAAACTGATCAGCCAGAGATTCTCGTTTCTTTCGCAGCTGAGCGCGTAGTCGATTCCTTGTTTGATTTCTTCTCGAGGTTGGGTCCCCCATGGTGAGGTTTGGATGGTAGTCTTCTCTTTTATAGAATAATTTCGGTATACTCCTAGCTTTTAAGTCCTACAATAGGTCTTGATAGATTTAGTTAGCTACCCCGTCAAAAAACAACCATAAACTGGTTCTTCACTATCTCCTAAGGAAAAAACTGACACCAAATGAAAATTCGAGCAAATAAATTATATAAAAAAAGAATAATCAGACGGTCGTTTTCATTTTTGTAAAGGGCCAATGTTTAGGATGGGAATGGTAATCAGATACGACTACATATCCCTAGTGGTCAATACGAAATTTATATTTAAGACATTACTTTTCCATAAGAGCAAGAGGCTTCTAGTCAGCAATTTGTTGGCACGGAAGTTATTTGAATAAAGCAACTCAAATGTGTCTCTTTAGAGGTTGCATCAAAAGGGTTGCTTCTATCAAAACCCTAACCTAGGATACTTTGCTAGTAAAATTGAAGACTACCCAAACAAGCAGACACATATAGTATTGCTGGGGACATTTCAAAGGCTCTCATTCATGACTGTTGGTTTGTCTATTTGTTCAGTAATGACTAGGATTCAGCGCTATGAACGTGTTTACATACGGTTTTGAAGTGCAGACAAACATGGCAGGTAAACGCAGATGCCACAAAATGTTGGCACCAACTAACATCGAGAACTACAACGCCACTTGACATTTCTTGGGAGTTTTAATGCCATTCATGTGGCTCACGGCCCGTTCTCCTTGCACTGTTGATAGTCATGATGACGGTGTACGGTATGTTAGCAAACTAGCTAACCTAAGCTAGCACGCTAATCTAGGCTCACACTTAAACACTAACTAGTAGTGAACCAACCAATTACCTACATCTTATCTTTTGACTGATCGGCATAACTGAGGCCTAGGTATGGTTGGCTAGCTGGCGTACAGTCATTATGTCGAAGTGTTTTACATTTTCTGCCAGGTTCAATCAGACTGTCTGCTCTGCGAGACCAGAGACACGCACGGTCGGGTGCCTAACTGTTTTTTCGTATGGTCAGCATTTTCGATATATTTTGACCTATACCATGTCTAGTCACCAACCTCTACAACGGAATCAAACAGCGAAGCGATAACCAAACGATGAACGTCGAATAATAAGAACAGTCGAAATTTGGTTCACGCCTAAAGTTTCGAGGTGTCTGCTCCGCTTATTTTCCGGCTGGTTCTTTTCTTCAGTCGTCACAACCACAAACTGTCCCGCATGCCATGTCAAGATAAATTGACAATCCAGCGGAAGTCCTCCGTTCTATCAGTCGACATGTGGAGTAATTTGTCTTCCGGTGGGCCCATATTTAACAATTTCGCCAAATGTTTTTGGTTTTGTTTTTAAGTCTTCGGCGCAGATAATAATGGCAAAGGCTCGTCGTTGAAAATCCTTCCCCAAAATGGCTGCACACAACTACAAAGATGTGACGTCGCCGGACACGTGACCTTGTAGAAAAACAACAGGAACAAATATCTTCCTAGGCGCGCGCCCGTATCACGTGACGTGAGTGGATGGGCGTATTTAAGATCATGGCGCGAGTTCTTCATAAAAAGCAGACAAGGCCAGTCATCGTAGCTAACTACTTTCTAAGAGCGACACAGCTCTGTTTTTCGACCGAAACAACGTTAGCGTGTGATTCCCCACGAGACGACGGTATGTTTAATATTTAATACATAATCCGCAATAAAACCCTCGATTAACGGGGTGGAAGGTGTACGTCTAATGTTGTTCCACTGCTGTTAACTGCTGTGAGCTAACGTGGCACTTGGCTGTGCCACGTTAGCTAAAATAATATATATACTTGGTAATAATGGCTTCATTAAAATATTGGTTACTTTAGTGTAGATTCCTTCAAATTCAATCTATTGTATGTTTGGTCCTGCTTTTATGCACAACTTTTTTTAGCCTACGATACCAATGTATTGAAAATCCCGTTTACCTGATCCAAGTAACGTGTATTTTGTTTGTATTGGTTTTACGTTTTACTCTGAACGAAACTCACTTTATCTTTCAATCTCTCCTTGAAACCCGTTTGAAGAAATGAGCTGTAAGAGAAGAATGAAACCGGGAAGGTCTTCAGAAAACATTCAGGTAAATGTAATTTTTGTAGTTCCTTACTTACACTTTATAATAAGTGTTGAAATAATGATTGAGTACCTCTTTCGCATCTTATAACTAACCATAAACATTAACTGAATTGGCGCATTCACCACACATTAACCTCTCCAGCTTGTCCTGTCTCTAATAAGGTTGAGGAAGGGCATTTTTCCACCGCGTTTAGAGTTTAACACAATAGGTCAATCAATTGAGGTGGCTGAGTACTACTCTGAATCAAACCCCTGGCCATTGTGGGCACATGAAAGGACGGCTCATTGTCGGTTGAAGTCGATACAGCAATTATACTAATTGTGAGATTTGATCCACATACTAATGTGTAAATTGCAGTGAGAAACCAGATAAGATACAGCTGGCCTTGTTTTAGCTTTGACTCTGTGTAAATGAGAAGTAAAAGGTTTTTCTGATCACCTATCTAGATTGTAGAGTGGCACCAACAAAGGAGACACCCATTTTTATTTTTTTTTAATTCTAAACGAAACGGCACCCAATTTAATTGATCCCATTTCATCACCAAAATGAAATGGCCCATTTGTACTGGTTGCCCTATTGCCTGGCCTGCCCCTTTCCCACGCTTCTTGGGCAATCCGACAGTGGTTCTGCAACTTTCTCTTAATTCCCTTCTCTGTGTCATGTACCGTTGTAACTAGAGTACAGCCAAACAATATCACTGAATAAAGTAATGGTGGGAACCGCTTATGTGGTTTTAAACACGCAGAAGAGAAGAGGAGCAATGTTTTGTATTATTTGACAGTTGTTGTAGACAGAGCCTGCAAATAAGAGCTGGTTTTTGACCATTTCACTGGCAAAGCTGACTAGAAACTCAAGAACCTGCGTTAACTGAATTTTCCCCTTCATTGTCCTACAGAGCTTCTTAAAACAACCCAGCCAAACGATGGATCCCAACAGAAAAACACTTCAGGCCCTCCAGCCTTCTGCTGCCAACAAGAACGCGGGAAAGATATCACAGGTACACATTAACTGTGGAATTTTGATTTGAATGCGTTGAGGGAAGTTACTGAAGCACGATGCTCATGCTAACGGGATATAATTTGCTTATTCACAGGTGGGGAAAGTCATTCCCAAAAGGAAACAATGGGCCATAGAACAAGAGAAGGGATCTAAGAGGGTGAAGGCTGAGGTCAAATCCACCCAAACTGAAGAATCGCCAGATGGCATCTCAAATGAAGCCTATGAGCTGATGGTCAAAGGTAGGTCTGAAAGTTGTACTTTGTTAACATGGCACATCTCCTGATTAGTATTCTCTATTGCACTGTTGTACATTTGGTTTTCTAACTGATCTCCCTGCACTGATTCAGAAACGCCCCCCTCTACGTACTGGAAAGAAGTGGCAGATGAGCGCAGAAAAGCCTTGTACAATGTTCTCCAGGAAAACGAGAAGGTGAGTTAATCACTGAGCCTTCGTGCTAATGTTTAGCTGTTAGGTGAGCTGTTCCCACGCTCCCAGTGATTTCCTTGAGCAATCTGATGCTAAAAGTGTTGGATTGCATTTCCATTACAGCTTGCATGCCCCATGTAAAGGGACTGGATTGATGCCTTATTTTGCCATTAGTGAAGCATGATTTTTACTTCGTACAGTGTCGTAATGAAACAATATGAAAATACAAAACTCTACATAAAATTGTTTCCAATATTAAAAATAAAGATGCACCCACTCCCCCGTTTCGGCTCAATATGAATGTTGCATGGCAGTTTTTTCCTGGCCAAAATTGGTACAATTCTTAGTTTTTAACTTGGCACATGCTTCGTTGTGCATTCAATTAAATGTCTTTCTTTACCCATGACAGCTCCACAAAGGCATTGAGGCCAGAGATGAGCAGATATGCCAGCTGAAGACTGAGAATGAGGAACTGCAGGAACTTGCGCAACATGTACAATACATGGCCGACATGATTGAGGTACGCTTTATTCGATTGTCATATTGAGATTGAAGTGAGGGAACTGTTGGCCGCCCCTAATGTTGTTGTGGTTTCTATAGCCAGAAGCAAATAACATAACATAAATTATGCAATGTTTGCTATTTAAATGAACCCATGGACCCTCTGTCTGTCCATATTTTTTTGTATGTGTAGATATTTCGTCCTCTAGTTACCATATTCACCAATTTGTACTTCTGTACAATATTTTAATTGTTAGTGTTCTGTATCCTAAGTGTTATTGTGACTTCTGGGCAATTGTACTAGGAGTCTTGGGGCAATAGTTTTGTCATGCAGTGTTTGCAGCCCATGGCTCTGCTGCATTGGAAATGATGGGCATCACTGTATGTTACGGAGGTGTAATTGGACTCTTCTATTTTTAGAGGCTCACTGGAAAGGGGCCAGAGAACTTGGATGAACTGAGGGAGATAGCCCTTGATGTGGATGAGGAGGAATCGGAGGAGGAAGGTGAGGAGTCTCGGGTTGAAGAGGCCGAGTCGGAATCTTGTAGTGAGAGGGAGGCCTCAGAATCTGAAGAAGCCGAACCTTCAAATGGATAACGGATGGAACTGTCATGAAACTAAAGACTGCGTTCATCGTTTTTGGCATTCTGTTTTTTTTGCCAATGTATTTTCAGAGTTTTGTATATTTTAATATGCCCCCTCTCTTCATATTGTAACAAAACATGGATGGGCTACTGATTTGACTGTCTAGGCTATGAAACGTCAACTTTATGACGACTTAAAGTCACAGATTGGGCCTTTTGGTTAGTGTTCTGTAGGACTACGCTATTATGCAGTTGTATTGCATGCTTGTGTACATATTCCTTAATTGCGCTGTAAAATAAACCCTTTTTAAAAACATTAATTCCTGACTTTACTCGGCAAGTTCTTCATACGGTACATTAATTGCTGGTCCTGGTTGTTTGTTCGGTTTGCTTGCTGTCAGCGGGCATACGGTGACTGTTTGCGGTGGCCAGAAACCCAGCAAGCAGAGAAGCTCTCGGGCATAGTTCTTGGGCCAGCAGAACCAATCCTCAGCCTCCAGTGCCTCCAGGCTCTTTCTGAGGCTGGGGGCTGCTTGAGGGTTGACCATGGTGACGTTTTTGTAGCACAGGATGTTGAAGAGGTAGCAGATCCACAGCTTGGCTTTAGTGGACAACGGATTCACAGGCATGAGCAACACCTGTAGCATACAACACTACAGTAAACTAGGTACACTAAAATACAGTTGGCCTAAATACTAACTGGCACTTTTGTTTTGCAGCACACAACCAGGGAGTATCTCTAATGAACATGCCCACTTGAATTAATATATAGAATACAGTGGGCCTGGATTAATGTTTAACTTGGTAAAGCATGTTTATAAGGAACACTAGCGTTTCATAGCCCTTCAAGACAAGTCTCTCCTTTCCGATCAATGTGTTCGTCCTCAACAGTGAATTTACCTGTAATATGTCATAGAGTCCTGCGTCATGTGCGGCACGTTCATTTCTGATGTGGCAGTAGCACATGCTGGTCAGCCCCTGCACAATGACGATAGCCTGGTCGTCGGTCAGCTCTTGAATGTAGAGCAAGTGCACTACGGCTGGGATGAAGTTTGCTGCAACTGATGCGTCGTTATAACCAGCTGAAGATAGTTATTTTAATCTATATTTGTAGTGCATTGAATCGATTGGAGTAAGAGGTCTCCCTATATGGTCTTAAATTGCATAATATTGACATAAAATAGTTGTTTGATATAACAGTCACCTTTGTAATGTTTACTGTCGTAATGTTAACATGTAAATTCGGACTAACATGTTTTCAGATGTTAGGATTGCTAATATAAAGGTTGGTGCAGTAAGTCACAGGTGACTATTTCAACTCCTGACCATTTGTACCTTAACTTTTTACGCCATATTCCTGGTTATCCTGGCAAGGGGTGGTTCTCACCTGTGTAGGCCAAAATTCCCAGGCACTTCACTGCTTCAACCCGCGCAGAGAGAGGCGCGTCTATGTCCATGACCTCCTGTCCGGCGCGGTTGATCTTTGTCCTGTGGAGATCCACAGCCCTTATAAACGTTTCCTCTATCGGAGGAAACAAGCGCCGCTTGATGTGGGTGTTATAAAATGATGTTAACCACGTAAACATGGTTGAAACTTTCTCTAACCCTTCTATTTGTATAAAGTGTGTGTTTGTGGCAAATTTATTGTCTTTTGAAACCCCAGAACTGTCTAATTTTGAACACCCAACAACATTCTAAGAATGAGATGATGCAATGGCAGCTGAGAGTAATTGGACTACAGGTTGCCATAACAACAACACAGGTTGGAACTATTGGGACGCCAAAAAGACCACATCAAAAGATATGAAACCGATAGTTCTGGTACTTGATTCTGATTGGCTCGAAGTCGTAAAAAACATACACCTGTGACCACATTACTATTGGTTTTTAGTAGATGTACTGCCAGTCTCACTAACATGATGGCGTCAAACACCCCAGTACCAGCACAAAGGGATGCTAACATGATTGAACATTACTTCAACAATTGCACAATGGCTGTATCCTATTTTCAGTCAGGAAAATAATCCATAATCAAATATTCATTTTAATAATTATGCAAAAATAAAACTTTATTGCAACTTTCAATGAGCAGATGAAATACTGTGGAGCGGGATGGAGTAAAGTATGACACAGCTAATGCAGCGACAACCGAAGCTATTGACTACAGAGACAGAGTTCAATCTCAAAATGCAGCTCACGATAGCATATTTCTGTTGTACTGTATAATTTTCAATAAAAAAAAACCCTCAATATATAAATGTTTTGCCAACATGTGCTTTTTGACTTGAAATGGAAAAAGATTAATGTGTAACACTGGTCAACAGATAAAACGTCAATGATTCAAATATTAACAGAGGAATTACACTTGTGGGTACAATGGATCACATAACATTTAAATATTGTAATGCTCTTCACCTCAACATAAAATAAAAGATCATGTTTTGCACAAGGGGGCATACCCCAGCATAGAAAATAAACTAAAACAGTCTTCAGCTTTTTAAAGAGCAACCTTCACACATTTAGAGCTTATAATAATAAAAATACATATTTCACAAAAATAGTTCCGCTTGCTTTATTATACTATGGCTTCTGAACTGTGCAGAGAGGACTGGGTGTACATTTCATACACGATTCCACTGTTATTTCTTATTTTACTATGCTTCTCTTTTAAGGCTAGTCTAATATGCTTGCCAAAATGCAGATGTTTGACTTGTGATGATATTGTTAACATTCAGGGTGGAGGACAAATTATTCCTTAAGGGTCACTTAAGAATTGGTTTTCTGCTTTGGTTATGCAAAAAAAGGTGATACTGTAATATACCGTCCCATGGGGATTGGGGCAATTTAGAGAAATAAACAAATCTGTAGTATTATTTCACTATGCAAATCTTATCACATGTTCTCCAAAATAATAATTATGAAGCATTTAAAAATAAACTCCAATTACCAAAACATTAAATAATTTGTAAAAGGTAATATAACAGGTAATTATCTTTTTGTTTCAAACTAATGCTAAATATCAAAGAATATTAGACTCTTTAGAATATTAGAATCACAATATGTAAATAATAAATACATTGGAGTGAAGAAATACCATATTGGTTGTTGTTGTTCATGAGCAACAGACTCAGTAGTACCGTAACACTGGTTCAAACCAAACCCAGAGCCTTGACCTCCCCACCAAATTTCAGGTTATGATACAAGGGAGGTAAGCTGACACAATGTATTCAAAACCAATCTAACCTCTGGTATTACATCCAGTAGCATACGTGCAATCTATACTGCCCAGAATATCCTTTATTGTACTGTTATGCAGAAAGTGCAAGCCTTGCGAAAGGCCTTAAACTGCAACCACACCATGTATTCGATAGGAACAAGATCTAGAAAACAGGATGCACTTATTAATTTGTCCATCTTGTCACACCAAAGCATCCTTAACGCACTTAATAAAATGTTTTTGTGGTTACTTACACATATGTACAGAGTAATGCACTGGTCAAACTGCGAGAGTATGTGATCCCTATCAACTCTTGAGGTTGAAATGTACGTATCGATTTATATTGTCTTTTTTACTCGTTTTTCTACCACATAATCCAACGTTAGATCATCTTGGAAACCATCCCTGATACACCAATAGTACTGCATGCGATTTTTCAAGTGCAGAACAAACCGTCACAAGAATCCCTGAAACTGACAAGTGGACCATCAAATTGGACAGAACTTCAAAAATAATAACAAAAAATAGAAATCCAGTTTGGAAACGTCACCACCATTATGTCAGGCCTTCACAATGTGCCATATTTACACACCTGCAACAGTGCAAAAACCTCAAAATAAAAGTAGCGCACCTAACAAAATGATACCACAAAAGATAATCATTAGAATACTTTGATAGCAACCATTGAAAGCTTATGTGATAATTGAAAGCCTTATTATATTCATAGTGACGAGGTGGTGGGCTGTGACGACCGACAGCTCCATTACAGTGGTTGCTATGGACAGTTTGTTTGGAAAATGTGTTTCCAGGCCATCCAGAGATTTAAACAGTATACCTACCCCTCCCCTCTCACACCAAGCCCCCAACACCCCCTCCCAATACCGTGTTGGAGGGTAGGGATCCAAGTTTCTCAGTCTTTGCAGCACCCAAATGTCACCCGTGTGTCTAGTTAATGTCTCTCTCTCTGTATATTTCATGTTATATAGCCCTGTGTGGCTGGCTCAGAAAGCAGGCAGGAGCGAGTGGGGACCAACAGACCTTTATTCACCTAGCAGCCATATTGGTAAGTTGGGCGGGGAAACCTTCTGGAATATTTGGAAACCATAAAAACTCATTGCAGTATTGTTCAGTGCTGCACTCCATTTCCCAGCTCAGGCAGCATTTAAACTGCACTCCGATTGAGTTGCATGGTTTCCCCCAAGATCGTAGAAGGTTTCCCCACCAACCTCCCCAACATGTCCGTCTGATGAAGGACATCTATGGTGAGAAGGACGGGAGCGGAGGGAT
>OOFG01000417.1:2396-23365 GCA_900323295.1 Molva molva | reverse complement strand
TAAAGCAGCAGAAATTTTTCTGTACCCTTCCCCAGATCTGTGCCTCGAGACAATCCTGTCTCGGAGGTCTACAGACAATTCCTTTGACTTCATGCTTGTTTTGTGGTCTGACATGCACTGTTAACTGTGGGACCTTATATAGACAGGTGTGTGCCTTTCCAAATCATGTCCAATCAACTGAATTTACCACAGGTGGACTCCAATTAAGCTGTAGAAACATCTCAAGGACGATCAGTGGAAACAGAATGCACCTGAGCTCAATTTTGAGCTTGATCGCAAAGGCTGTGAATACTTATGTACAAGTGATTTTTTCGTTTTTTATTTTTAATAAATTTGCAAACATTTAAAAAAATATTTTTTCATGTTGTCATTATGGGGTATTGTGTGTAGAATTTTGAGGACAAAAATAAATTGAATCCATTTTGGAATAAGGCTGTAACATAACAAAATGTGGAAAAAGTGAAGCGCTGTGAATACTTTCCGTATGCACTGTATAGTCTATAGTATTTATATCTGATCTATAGTGTGTAAAACATTTCATACCTTGAGCTGTAACTCTGATTTTCAATATTCACTTTGTGTGCATGTTTATGTGAATGTCTTAACATAAGGTAACATTAGGATGTGAGTAATTATGTCCATAGAAGCATGAGAGAAATATTATGCATACATACTGTCAATTAATACATTTACAGTATGTATGCATTCATATTTTTAGTACCTGTTCACGTTATGGGAACAGTCCCCCTTAAATTCATCCTCCATAATTAAATGGGTAGCAAAGTAGCTAATGGGACTGCATCTCGTTGTGCATCGCTGTGTTGTGGAATGATAACAAATAACAAATGATGAATGGCCTTGTACCTTGTATAGGACTATGGTCCTTAATGTGTACTTCCAAGCTAGACTGCTGTAAGAGTGTCTTCATGATACAAAAGGAACACTGACAAAGCACACAGACATTGGTACTATCATTCTTTATGATGGAGGAATATGATGTACTATAAGATAAGATAGGCTTGTACTTAATCCAGAGGGAAATTCGTGATGAGTGGCTGTTGTGGCTGCCGCACCAGAGTGTGCGCTAGATGAAATGAATCACGTATTCTTTGATAGATGTAGAATATGATGTAGGCTACACACTATAGACAGGGTGTAATATACTGTCTATGAATACATTTACAGTATGTAAGTGTAGCAAAGTCCCTGCCACACTCCACCTACGTGACTTATATTGGGCTCCTCCAGACAAAGGACGCAGGGTGGTGATGTTGAATCCAGTTTATTGTAAAGTTTGCAGTAAATGATACATGGTGTTGTTGCCATCTAGGAGAACTCTCCCGAGTGTGTGTGGAGATGGCTGGTTTAACCTGTGCACACTGAATACTCAATGTGCAACAGGTGTGCAGCCTCACCCAGCCCGAGTCCTATCAGACTCAGGCTGCTTAAACCAGCCATCATCCACACACTCCCACATGCCCGCAACACCAAATTGAGGCTGGGGATAATCCCTAGCCTAAGTCTACTCCCCCCAATTCCCCCCCACAACTTATTTTTACATAAACTGTTCTCTACCACAGGGTTACCATACCTAAAAATAAAAACAACCCCACTGTCCCCACACCCTCCATCCTGGAGACCGGAGGCTGCCTTCCCTGCTGCCTGCCTGCCCCGCTGCCTTCCCTGGCAGCGGTGTCGGCGGACGTGGCGGTGGCAGGGCTGTCTGGATGGGCTGGGTGGAGGGCCAATCGCTTGGCCGCGGCAGAGGCTCAATGGAGGGCCCGGAACAGCCTATGGTGAGGAGCACCATAGGCCAAAGGCCCTGGAGCATGGGGCCTTTGGCTCCTGTGCTGGCTGGCCGAGGGGTGGCTGGGCCTGGGCTGCTGCAGGCTGATGCAGGGGCGGCTAGCCGCAGACGGTTGCTGTGCTGCCTCCCCGTCCTCCGCACTGTTGGGGGGAGGGCTGGTGCTGGGAGGTGGCTGTCCGTCGCCGCTGCTGGTGGCCAGTGCGTCCTCCGACAGCCCTTCTGCGTCGGTTTCCTTCACATCATTTCCTTCACGGTATACCTAGGTGCTTCAAACGAGTGCGTAGACGCCCACATCAGTAACTGATGCACAACGTGCTCCTTGCGTTGTTGTTCAGCATCAGATCCTCATCATGAATGTGTATGACTGCCTTGATTCAAGGTCCCTCATTTGCCAAAACCAAAAACTACGTGTCAACTTTTGTTGCGTTAACACGTCCAAATATTACGTGTTAACACGCAAAAATCGGTTGTGTTAATGCGACATTTCCAAGACGTTATTTGAGCTGATGGCATTGTTCCCACGTCAAACAACGTATTTCGTTGTTTTGATTGAGAACTAGCGACAGAAATTAAAGATACCTTTAAATGTTTGCGAATGAATTTCTTGCTCCGTTAATTTTCTGAATCTAATATAAATTCACATTGGTCGGTGTCATGGCATGATACATACAAGTGAAAATATGGTGACGCTGTGAAATGTTGATTAAGAGTCAAAATCAAGTAGAACAGACCAAATGCTTTAACCGGAGAAGCAGACAAAAGAGGGCTTTGATACTTTAACCCCTGCACTTCTGGAGTGTTTCCTGCGCCCGTGATACGCTCGGATTCAGTCAGTAACATTTTCTGTACCAACAGTTTTACACATTACATTTTTTAAACATGTTTGATATTTCTCGATGTGGAAAACTTTGTTTATAAGATCAAGGCGTGATTCATGAGGTGGGTGAGACTTAGCCACTCTTCAAGAAATCAAACCAAAAATGAAGGCATTAGTTTCCAAAAATCTATTGTGGAAAATTTAAAAGGATCCATTTAACACACAAAAAAAACAATGCATGGTCATTTTAAAAAGGGGTCAAGTAAGATTTAAACATTTATAAAACTGCAAACTGCCTTGAGGACATCTGGTAATCTTCATTAGTATGTTAGAGTACACAGTTTTATACGTTTTATATATAAGTCCACTGTAGTTTTATATACAAAACAAAATAGCCTGACCATAACATTCGATTGGTGGCCATGTAGTCAAGTCCATACCAAAGGAAAGAGAAAAGGCCATCACATGTTATTTGCCATCTTGTGATGCACCCTTCAGACTGGATCGCTGACTCTTGTTCTCTTGTTGGCCCATCATCCGGTAGAGTCTCTTCTTGGCCTCTTTCTGTCTCTTGACCTTCTCGCCCTCCTGCTTCTCCCTCTGCTGCAGGAAGCCCTTGTGTTTGACGCGCTGTGCCCCGCGAGCCTTCTTGCTCTTGTAGCTGTGGACCGTGCCCAGGGCGTCGAGTAGTGCTGCCACCTGAAAGGACGCGCTGATCAATGACATTTTCTACTGCACACTAGAGATTTTAAAAAAGGATCCATGTATTGCATCGCGATTCTCTGCTTCCACAATACTTCTATTCATTGTCGATTTTTTATTTAATGCATTTATGCTTCTGATCTTCCACTGAAGTTATTTAAAAGTAACATTTGCTGTATTTTTTATATATTTCATGCATTTATTTTTCATTGCAAGAAAGATAAAATTAATATTGTGTCACAATATTTACAGAATCACACAAAAAAAGCAGATTCAGAGGCCATCGCCCACAAATTACCCTTAATACATGCTTTGGTTTGACCTGTGGTCGTGGTTGACCACAGCCTAGCTTCTCTAAAGCTGAGCTGTCACACCATTTGGAATAAAAAGGAACTACGATAAGATACCCAAAGTGAAGAGTATATCTCCACAACTACAAGGGCTATCATTTGTTATCCTTGTACCAACAGAAAGACCACCGTGAGCACAGCATAAGATAGAGATAAGATAAATAAATGTGATGTTTTAGAGTGAATGTTTTTAGAGAGGAATTCATAGTAGACATGAATTCCTTACACAACAATGTCTGCAAGTGGCATGTGTGATATTTTAAACCAAATCTATCTTCCCTCCTTCCACATGAGCACTCTTGTTAATGGCTAGAAGTTAAAACCCTAGATAAAAGAACTTATTCTTTCATTAAAGGAAAGCAAAATCCTAAAACAACTTATATAAATGAAAATGTGGGAAGTGGGTGACGTAGTAGTGCTATGATGGATCTAAATATGGACTTAAAAGCTGTTTAGAAAAAACTAAAGGATAAGATGTTAATATGGTCTCCAATTTCCCTCCACAGGCTAAACGCATGCTTTTGCATGTGTTACTGGTTCCTGGTAGTTTTGGGGTACGTTAATCAAACGGTCAATCAAAAATCTGGTTGGAGTGAGTGGGAGCAGCTTGTGCTATAGCGAGTGGGAGCAGCTTGTGCTATAGCGAGTGGGAGCAGCTTGTGCTATAGCGAGTGGGAGGAGCCTGTGCTATAGCGAGTGGGAGGAGCTTGTGCTATAGCGAGTGGGAGCAGCTTGTGCTATAGCGAGTGGGAGGAGCTTGTGCTATAGCGAGTGGGAGGAGCTTGTGCTATAGCGAGTGGGAGGAGCCTGTGCTATAGTGAGTGGGAGCAGCTTGTGCTATAGCGAGTGGGAGCAGCTTGTGCTATAGTGAGTGGGAGGAGCCTGTGCTATAGCGAGTGGGAGGAGCTTGTGCTATAGAGAAGGCCAGCAACACAGCCCCGCCCCTAAATTAAAGAGAAGTGTCTAGCAGAAGTCTGAGTATCGGGGCAGGGACTAGTTAAAACAGGGTGTGTGGTTTTCCTTTAAGAACTCCACTTGTAAACAGCTAGAAGTTCAACTTCTTAAAAAGTTTAATATTATTACAAAATCTTTCTTTGAAACCAAATGATTAAGTGCCAACCTTTTTCTCGTGGGGCTCCCTGACCACGGTGGGCCTCACGAGGTCCCGGGGGGTCTTGCCCTTGGCCTGGTCCTGCTTGGGTTTGCTCTTAAAGGGCAGGGCCTTCTGCAGTTGCCGGGGGATGTTCATACGGTTGAAGTGCCTCGGGGCACGAACCACAGGCTGCAGGGACATAAAGAAAATGACATTTCAAAGATCAATGAATGTTGTATTTAATAGTGGGTTAATAGAGAGCATTCACTTTTAGTCCCACCAACCTGACCTCTCTGTCAGTTTATATATCACTTCATTTGATGCAAATTTATGATGAGTTTATCAAAGGCAAAAGTAAGGGTTAAGTAAGGTTTGGCATTTTATATTTTGTGCAAGTTCATTCTAAACATCATGGTTATGTTGAATAGCCAAATAATAAGTATTTCATTAACCATTTATTTAATAAGATTAGTACTGCTAAGACCAATGATCTCATTTCTACGGTAGACCTGACCAAGGCAGCAGAGAGAGATGAGTTCAATTAAACCCAAATATCTTCCGACTGGTAAAAACCTTAGTCAAGTGGAACAACAATTACGCAGTGTGAGCATTTGCGTGATGTGATACCAAGCCATAGCCATGAGCGTCTTTCAGGCTCAGAGACGTAGCAAGATGTTGCAGAGCCGGTCTACCTGTCCATCGTTGACACGTTGCTTGAGTTTCCAATATGGATCGTTAGCACTGAAGGTTGAAAAATCTCAGCAATGCTAAAGCAAATAAACACCCTTAAAAGTGTCTAGTCTAGACCAATGGCTGATGTCACGGTTGCTACATCCATATTATTTTTCAGTCTATGCGCAGTACCACCATGAAGTAATTAAAATGGTGCAGCAGGAATGAAGTGTGATAATGGCTGGGGCTCAGGGTCCACCTTGTATAAAGAGTCGGTCTTGGGTTTGTAGTGGAGTCCCAGGTCATGTTTCAGCTGACCCACGGTCCTCATGCCAGACCAGAGCTCCTTCTGGCCGACAGGTAACAGCAGAGAGGTGACGGGATTGTAGAGCTGGGGAACAGCCACCGGATACCAGGTGCGCAGGAACACAATATCTATTTTGTTCAATAGAAAGATAAAAGGTACAATTCTTTGTACACAAATATAAACTCGATATGCAAAAGAACTTCATAATTCTGCACGGTGGATTTAGGTCGCTGCAGGTTCCATTACCGCTCATGAGCAGCTTGTCCTCAAAGGTGGCGCGGTATGCACCCGCTGGGGCGGACAGGGCCTTCTTGATCTGACCTCTGACCCCCGACACCGTTCGAACGGAGGCCCCTTCAAACTTGGCCACTTCCAGTACGGTGTTGAACATGCCCTGTAGAGAACACACGCTCAGATCAAGACATGCAGGAATCAAAAAGAGGCTCCTTTATGTTGTAGCATGAAGGAGCCCAAGAGGAAAACCTTTAAAAGATTGTATAATGAAATTGTATAGCAAACAAATGTGTTCCTACTTTAATAAAGCTGGTGTTCTTGTAGATCTTGTATGGGTAGCCAATAAGCTTTAGTTTCTTTACTAAAGTCACAGACTTATCCAGTTCCAGGACAACCCCAGTGGCAGCAATACGGAAATTGGCCTGAAAGAAAGAAAATGACCATTTACTTCTTATCAGTCTCTTCTGTTTTTAGAGCTTCACAAAAAGGAAACGGTAAAAGAGGGAAGTGGACTTACTTTAGTCTCTGAGACGGACTGTACAGCGAGGAAGCCAGTGCCCTGTGGTGTAATGGGACCTTGAGAAGGAAAGGGAAGCGATCGTATATGCTGGTGAGCGGATGCCTGATGGTTTTTTGTGCGATCATTTGGTCTGCGTATGTCTCTATACGAACACAAATACGTGTCCACAGTGGGCAATGTGCGTGCATCAAGGTCTGTAGAACAACATACAATGGTACATAACCGGAAGACTCGACCCAAAGGCCTTCATACATTGAATCAGCTTGACCGTATGTACAGGGGCACACTTCTAATCAGCTAGAAGGGTCAATCCATTACCCTTACTCATGGGTGCCAACAAGTGCTTTGTTTGATAAACAAGGATATAACAATAAAAGCTAGCAGCCTCCGCATGGTAATTAACAACATTGGTACATTACAAGATGAACAATTAAGACCTGGATCCAAGATACCATAGGTCGAAACCACATTTCTCAGGAGGAATGATCCATTGCATTAGTACGGTGAGACCATCCTGAAGTGTGGAATGACATTCAGTTTCTCTATGCAGATCAGTCTGGCCTCGAGCCCGTTTGAATAAAATACAATTACAAATAGCACTAGGGAGTTTCAGTTCATACATAAGTACATAACGAAAGCAAGGAGTGAAGCAATCTGCAGAGTTGTAAAAACAATGGCAGCGCCCAAAGAAAGTAGCAATCGACAGAGCTGTCGAAACAGTTTGATCTGAATTACACCAAATAACGATACGAGGATTAAAGATGGGGAAGGCTTTTCGCTGGGAAGATGTTTCTGCTTTCAACTGGATTCAGCAAGAGCATCACTAAATATGCACTTAACACACACTTCATATTGGCTCCAGTCCCTTGAAGGGGTGTTAGGGCTAACCTGACCCCATAGGGGCCTCTGCACGCTGTACCATCACGTCCTGTAACCTGACCCCATAGGGGCCCCTGCACGCTGTACCATCACGTCCTGTAACCTGACCCCATGGGGGCCCCTGCACGCTGTACCATCACGTCCTGTAACCTGACCCCATAGGGGCCCCTGCACGCTGTACCATCACGTCCTGTAACCTGACCCCATAGGGGCCCCTGCACGCTGTACCATCACGTCCTGTAACCTGACCCCATGTGGGCCCCTGCACGCTGTACCATCACGTCCTGTTACGCTGTCACATTCTGATGCCACAGCCCAGGGTTTGTCTTTTTGGTCCCTTTAGTAAAAATAAGTCATTCTAAAAAAATGATCCCTTCCTTCCTGATAGGTGGTTTTATATATAACACTATTCGAATGTACTTCTACTGTTCTAATATAAAAACATTTATTTATCTTTTCTGATTTTGTATGCCTACGCATTCTTCAGTATGAAAGCACTCCTTTCTCTGCATTATGGCTGGGATTTCCCATTGCATATGTTGCATAATGATATGGCTATGACCTGGTATTCATGTATAAAAACCTTGTGTAGGATAGGAAATCGTTCAGTCTTGAGCTTTCACCTTTTGAATGACCCAATACACCTTTCTCCGTTGCAGACCCCTTTGGAACAATCTGCTGGCTGTTCTCAAATCAGGCAAGGCCTTTTGGGTATTGAATAGACATACTTGTACTTATAAACATATTTGTATTCGTTTAGTCACATCATGCCATTTCCTTCTAATGAAATTGGCACAAGTAACATAACGTTAACGATGAGTTGACTACACAAACAGCAGTAGATTTTGTTATGTGGGGTAGTTTAAAGATGTAGATTTTGTTATGTGGGGTAGTTTAAATATGTAGATTTTGTTATGTGGGGTAGTTTAAAGATGTAGATTTTGTTATGTGGGGTAGTTTAAAGATGTAGATTTTGTTATGTGGGGTAGTTTAAAGATGTAGATTTTGTTATGTGGGGTAGTTTAAAGATGTAGATTTTGTTATGTGGGGTAGTTTAAAGATGTAGATTTTGTTATGTGGGGTAGTTTAAAGATGTAGATTTTGTTATGTGGGGTAGTTTAAAGATGTAGATTTTGTTATGTGGGGTAGTTTAAAGATGTAGATTTTGTTATGTGGGGTAGTTTAAAGATGTAGATTTTGTTATGTGGGGTAGCCCAGCGCTGTTATCCGCTGTTTAAATAACTTAAGAGCATGTACGTTGTAACGTTCTAACATTACCGCGCATTACCTCCACTTGTGGAGGTAGATAACAGGGGGTGCAGTGTTTTTCGTTTCATTTTTTAAGTTAAAGATATTGGATATTCAACAGATATTCACGCGGGGAACTAATGACGCGATCACCGGTCTGAGTCTGTGTCTAGTGGTGTATACCTGCCCAGGAGACGGGCAGCAGCACTCCTCTCTGTAGAGCCAGCGTTTGGACAATAGTCTTTCAAACTGCTCTGAATGGATCAAATAAATAGATGTTTAGAAGTGTATCCCACTAGCTCTACTACAGTCAAATGCAGGGAAATAACTGCGTAACCAATGGAGCTCAGCTGAGGGTGTAACATGTATTATACTTTCCATGCATCAGTCAAACCATATATCCTCCACAGACCGAGAGCCAATCTCAACCAGGAATCACATCCCGCCTGTTGATCACTTTAGAGAGGGAGTAGGCAGTTTGTGCTTGGCCTCTTTAAATAACGGTAACCCAATAGGCAATTCAGGGGTTGCACCTTTTTGTATAGTTGAACTTGACAACAATGACCAATTTGAAGGCTTTCGATAAGACGCCCTTGTCATGCGTTTTGTTATACTGTCGCTTTTGATAAATCAACGAGAGTGAAAAAGTAAGAGAAGAGAATCAACTTTGTAGCAGGATGGGGCTAGTTGTTGGAGTATCCTGCAAGAGCCTACCAATAAAGGATTGAACATTGCATCTTGACTCTATGGTCTATTTGGGACAAAGGACTTGGAAACTGCACCTTGATTTGAATGATCCTATACATTGCCGTCATGGACGCCGTGAAATTCCTTCCCTGGTGCTTATTATAGTGTATAGATTATATTATATATTATAGTGCGACCCCACATTGTATTCATCTTTCATCAGGGCTTCCATCCAACCCCCCCCCATGACCACGCTTGCTTATTGGTCACTTGTTCTGGGTTTTTGCCCGACATATCTCTTAATATAGTCTGTTTGTTTTCATGTTGGAAATGTCAACCCCTAAGGGATGCCGTCATCCTGACCGGTGCTTCTGACGCTTGGCACTGTTCACTGTGTACACTTGATCACATTTAGCTCCAAGCTCCGCTTTCCCGTTTTGCTTGGCCCCCTCCGTTTCCCAGTACACTGACAACTTCAGCACATTACACTTTTTCCATAATATTTGTATATATGTATGTGTGTTTATACATGCATATATGTATGTATGCGTGCGTGCGTGTGTGTGTGGCTGCGGAGGTTATGGTGTGTATTTGTATACATGTAACCACAATATAAGCTAGTATTAAAGTGCGTTGTATTTTGACTGTACGGTGGGAACCGTGATCGGTAAATGTGAGATATCGTCAAGCGTGAGCCTTACATTAGTTCAACCCCATCACTGAAACAGACGTGAGCGAGCTAAACCACGTAAGTGTAGAAAGCTTCTTACCCCAAATCGAGGCTCCGCAGTGCATGTGCTGCGGTGTGTATTTCAGCATGCGATGGCGTCCATTGTGGTCCTCGATGTGGTACAGGGGCATGGCTTGGAAGCGACGCCAGCCGAGGGACACGATGAGGGGGTCTCGGTTCTTCAGGATGCGGTGGTACCAGCGATGTTTCTTCAACCGCATCTAAACGGACAACAGGAATCTGCTTGACATTTCCTTTGATTTTTATTAAAATGTACACGACAGCCCAGACTGAAAAATATAACAAACCAAAACTATAACCATAACACTTTAAAGTAGAACTATCCCTTCCATATAGCCTTAGTCCAGGACAAACGTACAACTACCAAAGCACTGTTGCACAAAAGTATGTAAATCCTATTTATTGTTTTGCGTACATGTATAAAAAAAAGGTTTGGAAGCACTACTGGCAGTAAGCAAGAATGAAATATAAACCATGTCACCTAGATAAAACCTAACCATGTTCGGTATTTCAGCCGCATCTTATATTCTATCTGCGTAAATGGTTTGCGAAACCGAACCATATCAGCAGGACATTTGGCAACATAGCCAAATCTGTTAGTTGCCGTCTAGCTTTGGAGTTTAAATCCAAATATTATCCAGATAAATCTTTGTCTGTGAGGACGTAATAACAATTAGTATGTTGCTTTAGATTTATTTTATTGATCGGTTACAGATACTGTGGGCAACTCAGCGACCATCTGCTCAAACTGGCCTTTTCAGCCACCGTTCTTCTGATAAAGCCATGCTTAATATTCTATATCTGATTAACTGAAGGGATTTAAACAAAGTCCTCAAAGAGAAACATAACGAACGTCAGCTTACTGCAGTTATGACCGCGGTTAATATTGCTGTTGAGCATTCTGAACAAGAATAAATCTGATAATTCAATGTTTTGTGAAACTACACATTGTTTAAGGTCAATTATATTATTGTATTTCTATCAAGGAAAGAGCATGGCAAGCTTCTGCGATTCATATCTTTGGCAGAAAGCATCCCTGGTTCAGACTAGATGCTAGTCAATTTAACGTGAACATCCATCGTTTCAGGGTTTCCATGAGATTGGTCAAATCAATCCAAGGGGACATTGAGAATACGGTTCATAGGTTCTTTTTTTGTTGTACCTACTTGCAAGTATCCTACGTTTCCTTCGGTTGACCCCAGGCCACCGAGAATCACGGGGTAGTGGGGGTCAAAGTTGGCAACAAACTCGCAAGGCAGAGCTGCGATCTCCAAGCGAACGTACATCCCGGGGCGAAACCCTTCGTACTGCACCCTGGTGGCATCATCCATACTCTCAAACTCTGTCCGATTCAACTACACACAAAAACATGTTAGAAGAAAAACATTTATGAATAATGTATATGGGATGAATGTATGAACACTGACGTGTAAATCTGTACCCTCAGTTTAGAAATCCGTGCGCAAGGTTTATATAACTTAACGGATATCAAAACCAATGGCCACTGGATTACCAAACCGTTCCACAGATGATCAACTATAGGGGTGTAACGAATATCTCAGATTAGGATTCAGTCCGAGTCAGGATATTGGGTTCATGATTTAAACCTCTCCAAAGTTTGTATATTTGAGTGAAAAAAAGTGAAATCTTTTCATAAACTATGATTAACCAATGTAAACAAAATGTAGTAATGTATCAGCTTGACATACCTTAAAACATTGATATTCAACTGGTGATTCACAAACCATAAGTGCAAAGCCCCTGAATGAACTAATGGCTTAATGTTAATTCATCACACCCCAATGTCATAGTTAATTTCGGAATTAAAGTAGTATTGTTTTCTACAAATGGTCAACGGTATACTCAATGCTCGTTCTGCTTTCGAAAGCTACCATTAAAAGGGAAGGTTTTTACTTTCCCTCCCTGTGATATTTTGGTGTGATTGTCCAGTTGGTTTGTGTCTGGCCGAGTGTGGGCACAATCTCTGAAAAACCTCCTCAAGAGTGAAAACTGTGTCCACACTGTTAGGGCAAAACTGTGAATATAAATGCAACGGCCGTGGGCACAACCTGCGCATCACGGTGACCATCAACTCTATTGAACAAATAATAATGAAACACTTCTCTACAAGTTGAGGCAACTGACAGCAACAACTGTCTTTAAATAGCTTATGTGGGAGAGATGAGGAAATGATTTGTCAGAGGAATGTTTGTTCTGAAATATGTTCCAATCAGACAATCTTTTGCAATTCATCACTTTGCCAAGCTAGGTGTTCATTCTGTGCCTGTTTCGTGGGAATTTTTATTTTAAGACACTCAGTGTGTCATTGATTCAAGTCCTTTAATTGAATGCTTTGGGCCCAGTTCTTAATGTTAAACATTAACCTTTTTCTTAATAGCCTAAGTGTTCCCAGTACAGTTCACAGTGTGCCATGTGACCAAAGGGGGCGTATCCGCACCCTCTGACACCATCAGCCTCACCTCCGCTTGTATTTGCATCTCCTCCTTTAGGTCGTCAAAGTAGGTTGCATCTCCGTCGTCGTACTCCGCGTCAAATCTCTCTTTCAGCCTGCGCTTCTTTTCCAAACGCTTGTTCTTCTTCTGTGCCTCATCGTCCAATTTGACTTCCTCCTTTGCATCATCATCCTCTTCACCATCGACCTGGCAAGGTGACACAATATACTTCTCAGGTTACTTCAG
This sequence comes from Molva molva, assembly GCA_900323295.1. Classification (NCBI taxonomy): domain Eukaryota; kingdom Metazoa; phylum Chordata; class Actinopteri; order Gadiformes; family Lotidae; genus Molva; species Molva molva. The sequence continues at coordinate 10,599 of OOFG01000417.1, read as the reverse complement.
AAAAATAAACTAACTTCTGCTGCATTGTTGGACAAATGTTTTTGTTTTCATGCTTATGATTAAGATGTGACGTAAGATAGAAACCTGGAAAGGAACAAATCAACAAAACAGACTTCAGCAGATCTCTGCCAGATAAATCTCAGACTAACTTTGTCATAGCAATCATTTAGGTATTAACCATGTCTTGACTTGCACTCTTTTGCATTCGACTTCTGCACCATTCCACCCACCCCACCCCCACACACAATTTTCTTAAATGAAAATACTACGCTTCTAATACTTCTATGCTTAACAAATAACCCATTAACTGTGGAAACACACGCAAAACATCTTTGATAAATACATTGCATAAACGGTACCTCTGGTTGGGTCTCCTGGTCTTTATCGTCCCCGTTGTGGACCTCTCCTGTTTCCAAGTCTTCAAAGTCACCATAAAGATGTTCTAAAAAGAAAAGAAATTGGTATGCAACATGCATGTCATGTTAACATGCATTCGACCAAGTTCGTCTGTATGCGTCCAGTAAAGGGAATTCTACAGGCTACCTGTTAGCTGTAAGCACACTAAATGGAAGAGGCAGGAACATCTATCATAGCTTATGGGAAGTGAACATCACAGCATTCCAAAATGTGTTTAATGGATTCATCTTGCGTGTTCACAGCGATTAGAAATTTTTAAACAAAGTTGTGCCACTGAGCTGCCCTCAAGATCGTTTCTTCAATTGAATATAATATCATAATTATTCTGCGGATATGTAAAAATTCCATTCAGGATACCGTAGTTTGAGAACTCAAGCTTACTTTTTCTTTTAAGACACTCAGTTGTCAGTGTGTCATTGATTCAAGTCCTTTAATTGAATGCTTTGGGCCCAGTTCTTAATGTTAAACATTAACCTTTTTATTAATAGCCTAAGTGTTCCCTGTACAGTTCACAGCTTTAGTTATCAGCAAATCTTCATATCCAAGCAGTGGGTATTGTAATGTAAATATCCCTGATTGAATTGGAATCTAATGAATTGACTCCTTGTTAATCCAAATGAAATCGGGAAATCGGTACAGATTCCAGCCTTACTACATTCTGACAAATAAGATTATTAGTTTATTAGTATTCAGGTTTTTCCCGGTAATTGGCAGCCTCAGTCAATAAAACATCGACCCTGAAAAGCGGTCATTTATTTTTGCCATATTGCCCAAGGCTACCATTTGGTTAGTGGGGAAGAGTTGTTTCCAACATCATCTTTGTGATTCGATTTTCAGTTACACAAGGGAGCAATTTGACAAAAAAAAAAAAAGACAGAGAAGCATCTGCAGAGACTCCGCCCGGGGCATTCTGCGGCCGAGGTGCTGCAGACTAACGAGCCTCACCAGACTAACGAGAGCCTCACCAGACTAACGAGAGCCTCACCAGACTAACGAGAGCCTCACCAGACTAACGAGCCTCACCAGACTAACGAGAGCCTCACCAGACTAACGAGAGCCTCACCAGACTAACGAGAGCCTCACCAGACTAACGAGCCTCACCAGACTAACGAGAGCCTCACCAGACTAACGAGAGCCTCACCAGACTAACGAGCCTCACCAGACAACATGGCAGGGGCACCAGGTACCTGGTGGATGGACTGGGTGACTCCCCTACCTGGTGATTAACTAATGCAGGCAGCGCTCTACATCAGCTGCAGAATGCTTGAGGGGCAATATCTCGGCTAACTGTGCTAGCATTTCGGTTTGTTTGTTTGTTTGAGATAATTGCTTGTACTCAAAGTTATCCATCCGCCAACCAATGACAAAATGTGTAATGTGCTGGCATCCATTGTAAGCGAAATCTTGTGATTGGATTATATTGGAAGGTTGCACAACATTTTAAACCTTTCCCACTACGCCAAGGGAAGCCTCAATGTGGTGACTCGGAGTTCAGCCCCCTTACATTTTAAGCGTGACCTTGCCCTTAGAAAATCTAATCTAATCCTGTTTAGGTTTTCCTCCCGCTGACATTTATCGGCACAGTAAGTGGTTTCTAAATCATGAGTGCGGCGCGTGTTTGTGTTCCTCACCATCCTCCTTCAGCAGCGTGGCTGCGTCCTGCCATTCCTCCCACTTCCCCGTCACAAAGCAGTCTGCTATGGAGCTCAGCATCTGGGAAAACGTTTAGAATGGAAAAGCATTGGTTAGAGTCGCACTGTGTGACTCTTCAACTAGCACATAGCTTCAAATGAAAATGATGTTATCAGTAAGATCCCATTCTGTAAGCGCCCCACCGAGTTGCAGAGTGGACAGAACATTCTTATGTCGTTTATTTTAATTCTAAAGGTCTCCTTACTGAGGGGGGGCTTAATCCTACACATTGCAAATTTAAATATTTGGATGACAAAATAAAATACTTGTGTGTCCTCTATTGTTATTTATTTATAAAAATATGACTTATGAATTAACACAAACCTCTACCAAATCCCAGTTATGAAGGCTGTCTGGGTGAAATCGGGAGCAGTCCGTTGCGTCGGCCCGGTTGGTTTTACTCTTTTCTGGACGGCTGACCCGGAACAGACCTCCCAGCTCCATCTCCTCACTGTGACCCGTTCCCTTGGAAACTGAAAAAAAGACTAACTCGTTATTTTATTTCACGGGCGTCCCAAAAAATGTAACTGACGGTAGTGTGGGTCAGACATATTAGCACACACGGTTCATCGATTAAAGCATTTATTGTACGGTTTTCAAAAGAAGTATTTGCATTAATATATCATCATTAATAATACAATTATCATTAAATTGTTATTATTTATTATCATTTCTCTGTCCTTTGTCATACTTTTGCTTGTGTTAACCCCTTTAAAGGATGTTAACACAACATCCTTTCAAACCATGTGAATAGTCACTCCTGGTTTCACCTAAACATCTGTTACCAATATCATTTGTTAAAATGACTTCATTGTGCCGAGTCTGCCGAAATGCCTTTAAATGCTTGGTCAACTGTAGCGCGTTAGCAACACAACCAGACGTCTGCAACATCAATGCGACCTGGCAACATGTTTGCAGAGCCCTGTTGAGTACATGTCTTTCAAAGGCGCGACAGCAACTTGGCCTATGTTGAGGGTCACTGATTGGTGAAATGACGAACGGGGCTGCATGTGCAACCTCTCCATTGCAGGCTACAGCTAACCTAGCTTAGCTTTGATTCTTACACACTTACAAATCGTGTAGGCCAATGGCCAAGCTTAATAAACAGAGCAAGTTTTCCCTGGCCAGATCTTGACATTAAGACACCTTACCTGTACCATACACATGTTTCCGTAGGTTGGGGGCTGCTTGTTGATGCTTAAGGAAGACTTCTGATGCTTTCTGTTGCAAGTCGTCCTTCCAGCGTAGAGCTCCTAATTATGTTAAAATACATTTTGTTTAACCATCATGAGCATTGCTGAAATAAAAAATGCTGACAATCATCGAAAGTAAATAAAGTGGGTACCGTCGGTTTCATATGCCTGGTCTTGCCCCTTTATCTCCAAAGGCTTTGGTTCTTTTACATCTTTTTCAGTGGTTTTGGGTGCATGACCAGGGATTTCCATCCCTTCTGACACATCTGATTCGTCCTCAGTCCACTCTTGATCAGAGAGCACAGCGGAGCCTTTTCCTCTTGTGTCAATCTGCTCAGATTCGGAGTCATCATCGTCACTTTCTTCTGCTCCACTCTCGCAGTCCGACAGATCTTCCTTGCTGAGCTCCAGATCGTCTTCACTGTCAGCAAAGGCCAGCGTCTCTGGTAGTTTTGGCTCCTCTTCGTCAATTGACATCTTCAGCCTTTTTCCGGTTTGCACGGCTTGCTGATCAGTAGACTCCCTCACCCGCTTGATAAACATGGATACGTTGTCGACTTCATTTGTGTCCAGTTCTACCTGATCTTCATGAGACTCCTCCTCGTCGTCATCTATATCACTGTTCCCTTCACCATCTTCACCGTCGGCTCCATCTTCACTGTCAGCTCCATCTTCACCGTCGTCTCCATCTTCACTGTCGTCTTCATCTTCACCGTCGTTGTCAATGGCCTCCATATCGCCTGTGAATATCATCTTCCTTCTTTCCCTATTGGATGTAGGGTCTGATGACTGGTTCAACTGGGGCGTGGCGTTCACCCTTAGAGATTACGGAGGAAATAATGAGACCAAACACAACACACAAAACACACAAAATGAGCAAGAAACTTGACTCACAGTTGTTGATCCCCCTCAACGTCCGTGTCTGTTATGGTGCCAGAACCTCTGAAGAGCGAGACTTTGCTTGAGGCCATTTTGGCATCAAGTGTGGCGTGCGTGTCAATCAGAGAGCGGACCAGCTCTGTCGTGGGACGCGAGTCCTCCTGTTGCATTGAGAGAAGATCAACGTTGAAGCTCCTTAACACATGTATAGCTACAGCCACGCTTTGAACATCCATCTGACAATGTTGTGTAATTGAGCTATAGTCAGGACAGAGGAATGAAGATATTCACCGCAACATTGTGGCAAATTTGACTAAAAGTCACTTTCCCATTAATTGCCCTTCCCCACAAAAAATACCTATTTCCAAATGGGCTTCGTTGTTTATGATTGTTATGATTGTGATGATTGCATATGATTATATGCAACCATATTCAAGGCATCTCAATTATCAGTAAATATAGCTGTAGAAACACACTGCAGAAAAACTAATGTTTGCATGAAAGCAGAGGAACGTTTTTCAACCTGTGGAGCATTTCACTGAAACACTGAATCAAGCACAAATGTCACTTTGCAATTGCAAATACAAAATTGACATTGAATGAATAGGCCAATTGTTATATTATTAAATTGTTAAAATGTTGAATTGAACACTCATTGTTGAATTGAACACTCACATATTAGATATCGTACGAAAATATCACATCACGTTTAACATACATATGATGACTAGACAATAGTTGCTGGATTTAAAAGGCCAGTACCTGAAATCAATGAGTGTCATAACAAGGGATGCAACAATCAGGTTTTTAAAGACCACTGATCACGTTTCATGTTACAACCTACGTAACGCTGAAGTTACGCCGTTTAGAGACATAATTATTTCTCGCTCATCTTCCACTAAAGCGGCGGAGCAGCCAGTAAGTTTCAGGTGAGGCAGAAGGAATGTGCTGGGAGCAGCCTTGTTGATGAGGTTATGGATACTTCAGTAGTTTCAATCTGCATGAGGATGAGTGAATAAAGAAAGTGTAGGTCTACTATTTTGACCGTAAACCTACATAAAAAAACTAAACAAAAGCACAGGGAGAGTGAAGCCTAGTGAGATGTAGGCATAGCATTTTCTCAGTGACTGAACCTCATGACGGCGCGACTTGTGCACAATGGTTTTTGAGTCACGTGATCAGCTTCTGCAATCGGCCATTTTCAAGTTGATGGGCCTAACGTGGTTAGGGCTTATATCGGCGGCCGATCAAATCGGTGCATCACTAGTCATAACTTTTCACTACAATGATTATTTAGTTTAATCTTACGGTGCTCCAGTTATACATTAACATGCTTTAGATTCTTAGTTTGTAATATTGAAAAGATTAATATTGATAAGATCCTTAAGGGTTAAATCCTGTGGTTTATGTTGAATCTCCCCGACACTGGAGCCGTTCAAGAGAGTAGGCGCACCAAGAAATACAAACGTGAAGCCAAACACCCACTCATGCAGTATGAAGAAGCATGCGTTCTGGCACGATGAGGGTTGTGAGGGATTCACAGCATGTCAGCTGGTCACTGTGCACTGCTCAGTCTTTCAGTGGTCGATTGCAAATACGGAGTATACCTGTGTGGCCTAAACAACAGAAAAGTATTCACCTGCTCCCGGTTGACATGGCTGCTAGGAAGATCGATGTAAACTGCGTCTTTATCGTAGACCACACCTCCAACCCCAGACATGGGGGCATACAGGAGACGCTCCTTCTCATTCAGGGTCCTCTTTCTCTGGGTGTCTGGTAAAGGACAAGGGTCTGGGAGGAAGCCTACGTCAGCCACACTAAAGTCTCCCACACCTGTAGGATGTACAAAGCAAAACATTGGTTGGATATTTTTTCTTAAAGGGTAAATGAGCCTGTGTCTCAGCTCAATTCGAACACTATGAATGTTTAAAAATGTGTGTCTGGCTGAGAGATCTGAGGATCTTTCAGCCAGGCTGATTTGCATCTGATTTGCACTGAATCTGGTGAGTAGGTTGGTTACGGGCCAAGTAAGAAGTGGTGCGTGGCAGTGGGAATGTCAAGAAAAAGATCCATTACTTCCCATAAATTAGCATAACACCACAAAAAGATTATCCTGAAAGGTCATGGGGTCATGATTATCGTTAGGGGAACTCCCACAGTCCAGGCACTTCCGGTTGTCTTGAAAATCTCTAATGGGGGCCTTATGGGGCGTCATCTGTCATATACTGTGTTCAAGACAACTCGGAACTCGGAAAAAACAAGCTCCGACTCCTTATAAATTAAGTGAGCTCTGACTCCTTATAAATTAAGTGAGCTCTGACTCCTTATAAATTAAGTGAGCTCTGACTCCTTATAAATTAAGTGAGCTCTGACTCCTTATAAATTAAGTGAGCTCTGACTCCTTATAAATTAAGTGAGCTCTGACTCCTTATAAATTAAGTGACCGGTTGTCTAACTCGGAATTCCAGGTCGGGAATCCGGGTCATTATTTCGTTGCTCCGCCTTGACGTCAGGAACAACATCCAGCATGGTGGCCATCATCGTGGATGGGAATTAAGTTATTATAAAACTGTTTGCATAACACATCATTTGATGTTTAATTATGCAATATATGTTGGTATCGTTTATGTTTCGCCCTGATTATAGCTATGTGGTATTCAACAGCTTTTTTACAGAATAAACTAGATAGTTTTCTCCCCTCTTCGTACATTTCCAAAAGACACATAATTGCTGCTGCATATATTTGTTGTAGTCATCAATGATCCATCAGCCAGTTGGCTGCTCTGAGGTAAAAAGTTCTTAAAGAGCCATTGAAACCAAAACCACATTTTTTGTTTTAAACATGATAATTTGTCTTATATGATCGTAAACATAGTAATCTATGCCATTTTATCACTGTTACTGAAATAAGTAACACCCCCAATTTAGAGAAAAAAGGGGTAAAATCCTATGTTTCTGCCATTCTCCCTAAAACACTACGTGAACGTTCCACTCTGCTGCGAACGCAGAAAGCGTTCTTTTCGTGACGTCAGACTACCTTTTCCGAGGTAGTCTGACGTCACGACCAAGGGGCACCGGCTGCGCGGTTTGTGTGGACGTGTGGAGATCTGTCTGGGCATTGGTTGACTGTGGTGTCCGCGAGAAAGTTGGGCTTTTCGGACACTTATAGTATAACGCCACGGTGTGTGTGGATGGTGAAGCTCCGTCTGAGCAGTGACGTATTTAATGTCCGCGTCCGAGTGAGGGTTAGGCTTCCTGGACACCTATAGTATAACGCTACGGTGTGTGGCGGATTTCATATACAACATCGCTTATTATAACGCTGATAACAGTTACACAACGACGGTACTAAAAAAGTATCATAAAGTTGGCGTGGGTCGTAACCATGGGGATAACACGCCCCCCTCTTTCCTAAAACTCTCAGCCCAAAACGCATTTTTTAAAATCTCAAAGTGTTCGAATTCCAGCTGAATCAGTGGGTTCACTGGCTCTTTAAATAGGACCTGCCTGAAAGTGAAGTAGACCAAAAGATCCTCAAAAGCTAGACATCATGCCGAGATCCAAAGAAATTCAAGAACAAATGAGAAAGAAAGTAATTGAGATCTATCAGTCTGGAAAAGGTTATAAAGCCATTTCTAAAGCTTTGGGACTCCAGCGAACTACAGTGAGAGCCATTATCCATAAATGGCGAAAACATGGAACAGTGGTGAACCTTCCCAGGAGTGGCCGGCCGACCAAAATTACCCCAAGAGCGCAGCGACGACTCATCCAAGAGGTCACAAAAGACCCCACAACAACATCCAAAGAACTGCAGGCCTCACTTGCCTCAGTTAAGGTCAGTGTTCATGACTCCACCATAAGAAAGAGACTGGGCAAAAATGGCCTGCATGGCAGAGTTCAAAGACGAAAACACTGCTGAGCTAAAAGAACATTATGGCTGTCTCATTTTTGCCAGAAAACATCTTGATGATCCTCAAGACTTTTGGGAAAATACTCTGTGGACTGACGAGACAAAAGTTTAA